>JAJOOH010002561.1:0-20821 GCA_029582605.1 Solanum gracilifrons
GGCAAATTTTTTCGTAAGGGTCCAAAAATCATTTACAATTAAAACAAGGAGCCACAAGCTCAAACATCCACAAAACAGTGCCAAAACACAATTTACATCACAAAACCCAATGCAGGTATGGAAATACCTCACCCCCACCAAAAAGAAAAATGCAATTTATCCTCAAATGCAAGAAAATATCAAAAAAGTAAATAAAAAGGGACAGAGAGGGAGGTAAAGAAAAGTCCTATCTACGTAGTCTCTCTATCTGTCAGGGCATCAGTGCCCGGTGTCACATCAGCAGTACCAGATCCACTGGAACCAACCATGGTGGTGTCTCTTAAGAAAGTCTGGCGGGCAGTCTTGAACATCACATCCTCAAGGTTGGCCAGATCATCATAGACAATAGCATCTCACTCCCCAAGTTGCTCCTCATTAGTCTCCACCTCTGATGCATCAGCTACTATGTCATCCATCTGTGCATCTCCGGTGGTAGGAGGAGGAATCTCAGATATAGCTGGAGCACCCTCTGTCTTGGTTGCCTCAAATAAAGAGGTAAAGTCTGTAGACTTGAGATAGTCTACATCATTTCTCAGATCTTCCGTCTCAGCTCTCAATGCAGTCACCACAGAAGACTCCCCATGTCGACACTTACAAGTCGCGACTCTCGTAGTCAAATCATCAACAGTGTCCTGAGGGGGGGTCAGTGCAGCAAGGATGGTACTTTCGATCATCCATATGACTGTTGCCTCTAATCGGGTATCTCTCACATCAGTCGAATGGGCTAGGTGCCCCATCTTAGGTTCATAGCCTGAGTAATCCTGGTGGGATGGGCTACAGTAGAAGTACTAGGAGTCTAGGAGGTAGTGGAAGTATCTGAAGGCAGGGAGGTCGGAGTAGGCGAATGTGCCTCTACAGGTATGGAGTCAATATCTACCTTTGGGGATGCGTCTACTGGTGCTTCTCTCCTCATGTCTACCTCCTCCCGAGTGTACTCGGCCTCTATACGCTAGATGTGTGTGGAGGATATGGGGGTGACCTCAATATCTCTCATCTCATCACGAGGAACTCCAGCATACCGGCACAATTATGTAATCAGTACCGGCAATGGTAGAGAGGTCTGGCTGTGCTTGGCCATCTCCTTCTCTATGAGGAGTCCCAGGTTAATGCTCATCATGGATATGATCGACCCAAGGCAGGCCACCTTAGGGTGGCGGAGAATGGACTCGTACTAGAATGGCATGATGGTGTTGCTAATAAAGCCAAACCAGAATTGAGCAACAATATTTAGGTCCTTCTTCTCGATGGGGGCCCCTATCTCGATCCACCTTGGTGTGGTATTGGAAATCAACGGTGCAAGCCAGCCCTTTAAGTCATCCAAGGGCTAAGTAATATGCAAACCCTCATATGCAAGTGTAGTACCTAGAGCCTTGTCGAGTATATTATTAATGTGATCGCTAATTCACCCGACATCCTTTCCCCGGACCATGACAGACTTTACCAGTCTGAAGGCGCTGGCCTTCTTCTTCCCCTTTTGCATAAGCTCTCTGTATGCTATGTAAAACTCTCAGACCCATGTAGGAATATAGGGGCCTCGGGGACTGGTGAACTGCTCGAATCGGTGGAACTGGAGGGTGTCCCTTAGTGCAGAGTAATTTCCCTCTATTCCCTCTGTAGATAGAAGTTTCTCCTCTAAAATTGTCCGCAACCCATCGACTTTCAATCTGTCAAGTAGCTAGGGAGGAGGAGCTACTGGTGTCACTAGGATTACAGGTGGTGCCAGAGTTGGCACTGTATCTGCTGGAGAGGAGGCTGCTGGAACTCTCGAGGAGTCAGGGCGAAACCTAGCATTGATCTCCACTCACATAAACTATAGTGGTTGATCATCATCCGGCTCTGATAACGCAGCTTGGAAGTAAAGGGATTCTTTCTCGCTGCCGGAGTTGTGCTCCGGAACCTCAATCATGGGCTTCTTACCCTTGCCCTTGCCTCCCTTTGGAGGCTCTGTTCTTCCCTTTTTAGGAGGGTTGGCTCCTCCTTCATTTATAACTATGCCCCGTGCTCTTTTATGGGGTGACATTCAATATTGGTTCTAGCCATGTCTTTAATGTCGAATATAAAAGTTGAAATGCTAGGCGGCAAAGATATCCAACTCTGATCACACAAACGATGACTAATATGCGGTAAAAACACAAAAATATAGAGTGGGTATGAGTTTGGGAACTTACAAAGTGAGGGAATGTGAAAGATTTTGAACTTTTAAACTTTTGGCCTATAAAAGCATCCAGTTCTCACCCATTCGGCGACATTAATTTTTCTCGCCAACCCACTCAGTGACACTTACCTCGCTGAGTTTTACAGGACCTCCAGCTAATATAGGGGTCCAAACAGCGGACAAAGTCTTGATCACCGACTTGTTCGGTGACACACCGATTTGCTCCTAGGCTCGCCGAGTTTTACAAATTCCAATTTTAAAATTACTTGAGTCAAACGGCGTTCCAGGTCGAGCTCACCGACCTCTTCGGTGCTTCGCCGACTGGACCTTTTGCTCGCCAACTTGCACTTTTCAAACACATTCCACACTTTAACCTGCATAATCAACATATGATTATTCCCAAAAACAAAAAAAAGAAGACAAAAACTAGGGTTACCTCCCAAGAAGCGCCTTAGTTAACGTCGTGGCACGACGCAAGTCCCCACTTAGATTTCATTCATGGGGTTTGCCTCATTTTCACAAGGCAACCTTTTTTGTTGCTTTGGGAAAAGACAAGACAACACTTGGTGCATTTGGGACTCTAGCAGCTAAATGAACATGGAATGAGAGGTTGTCATCTGATTCGGCATCAAGATATTCTCTCTTATCTCTTTTAACACTCTGTTGTGTTCCCTGACTGGGCTTTCTACGCTTGTGAGGAGGGATGCACCTATTTTTCTTTTGTACATTGCCTCTAATTCCATGACTTTCTTGGCCAAGGAATCCAACAGATTCAACATTTTGGTCAATTCTTGGTCTTTTGCTATCTCCTTGTTGGTCTTAATCATGCCATCAAGGAGTTGGGCTGCTACCTCATATTGTAGGTGTAGTAGACTACCTGGAGAAAGTTAGTTAGCCACTCGTCTATGTTCGAGGCCAAAACCTTTGTAGAAGCATTCCAGTAGCATCTTATCTGGAATTCCATGAGTTGGGCATTGTTGTAGTAGTGCCTTTAATCTTGGCCACAACTCATGGATAGTCTCACCCTCCAATTGCTTGAAAGATAGGATGCTATCCCTAAGAAGCATCAATCTCAACGGAGAGTGGTTCATTGGTTCACCGTTGCTACAAAGACATGCTCATCTCCTCTGTTTCAGGGCAGCAACACACAAACCAAACTAAAAGTAAGTAGATTCAATTATGACTAAAAAGAACAAAATTCAACTTAATCAAAGAATCTTAAACAACACCAGTCCCCGACAGCGACGCCAATTTGATTTAACGTTTCAAAGACACTTCATCCAATTCTAAGTGTCAACGATTGCTAGTCGGTATAAAACCCAACTAAATGAGTTGGGGTCGAATCCCACAGAGAGTGGTACGTGTTCACGATTCAATAGAAAAATGTGAACATAGTCAAGTCAGTCATAGGAATAAACATTATCGAATGAAAAGATATTTCATATCAGGGGGTGACACAAATGTCAAATAACAAGGGGGTTTTGGTTTGAAATTATCAACTACAACAGCAGCAAACAATACGAAATAACCATAATGAGACGGGTTCTTGGGATGTGATTCGATTATAGGCTAATGTAGACAAACGGGTAATTGAAACTGTTAGGAAATAGCTGAATATTAGATAGTAAGCTAAGCCATAGAGGGAATAAACTTTCTCTCGAACAATTTACCCCGGATCAAGTCGGTTTCTCTCAAACACCAACAAGCAAGCAAAATAAGAACTGCCTACGCCTTATTCCATTCACTCTCTCGAGCTGAATGTGTGGAAAAGGGTTTAGGATTCACTCTCTCGAGCTGAACCCATGACAACCCAATACCCACTAACCATCAATCAATAAGCTTCGTTTGAAAACCTCTCTCGAGCAAGCCTAAAACACGAAGGTAGGGTTGCATTTGCAACTACAATTCTTAAATTAAACCACAATTACTGATTAAACTCACTTCTAAACAACATTTAAATTAACAATTAGTAATACCCATAAACCAAATCATCTCATAATCACACCCCAAGAATTGGGGTTTTAGCTAGGCATCATAAAAAGATAAAAATTGTTACCAAATTGTGTTTCCATCAACTGGGTAAGATTAATTTCATCCTTACAATGGTCCAAATTGAAGAATCTCAAAGACCCACTTCCAATTTCTCGAAAGTGAAAAACTTCAATTCTTAAAAGCTCAAGAAAACTTGTCTCAATAGTCAGAGTTCAGTATACTCAAAAATATGATACTTGCTAATTGATAAAAGATACTAAACTAAATGATCAAAAACGTATTTATAGTCATCAAAAATATGCTGCGAAGGCCCATTTGATGTAGTAAGTCGGGCTGACTGACCAGCTCGGCAATCCTCCCTTTGGTCAAGTCCATCCCCTTTTTGCCTTGGCCTTCAACATCCTCCAGGTCTGTAACTTTGAGCGATCTAACACTGCATCGTGAAACCACTCGGTGATCCGCCGACTGCTCCTTTCTCTCACCAACTTGATTTTCTCCTTCAGGGCTAGGCACACTAGAACTTTAGGCGGTCAAATGGTCACTCGGTGACTCTCCCAATGTACTTGGCGATCATCAGGCTCTCTTTTCATCTTTCTTTCAGCTCGCTTTGTTCCTTTTTTTAAATTAGTGTCCTTGCGTTGTTCCTCAATCCAAATACCTGGAAATCAAGGATTTTACATCAGTTATTGGCACAAAATAAGCATTTGAGGACACTAAATCTATAAAAATAAAGCCCTAAATGAGTCCAAATCTCGGACTTATCATTACGTCAAGGAAGTATTGTAAGTATGTTTTGATATGAGGTTTACTTGTATGATGTATGCTTAACTTGGGTTGTTGCTATAGTTGCTTTCCTTGATATGTTTAACTAAAGGTGAATGTTCCCTTTTCTCCCAAAAATAAGCTAAGGATAAGATCAAAAGATAATAAGTATGAATGAGGGCGTAAATTGGGTTGCTTAGCATGGGTGAAATTTATGGGGTCTTATCCATGCATTACACAAGCATGCTTTGAGGTTACTTATAAGGTGTTTCTCTTATATTATGTTGGTCTAGATGTATTGATTACGCCTATGACAATGTTGTTATCTATTATGCTTATGATTTATATTATTGTCTCTTATGCATATAGCCTATGCCTTATGTTGATGTCTCTTATGATTATGGTATATGTCTTATGTTTACTAATGTCTTTATTATGATTATGTTGACAATTTATGCTAGCCATCATATTTAGTACATTATTGTACTAACGCATACTCTTGCCTACATTCTTATCAAATGTATGGTTCGGCAATATTGACTTCCATCCCCATGGCTAGGTTCATAGTAGATCAAGAAGAGAGGTTTTGGTGAGTCCTCATAGCATCGAGGACTTGATCACCCTTTCCTTTTATGTATTTCTTTTATGTCAAAACTACTGTATGGGATGTGTCCCAAGACTATTCATGTTTTAGATGGTTTCAGACAAGTGTAAGACTTCCGCTTCGTTTTATGGAACTTTAATGTTATGAAAAATGTATTAAATTTCTGCACTTTTCTATTATCTTATGTTATGATATGCTAAGTGGCTTGTATGGAGTCCTTCTAGGGTCTATACGCCTTGTTACATCTTGGGGGTACCCCTGGGTCGTGACAAATTGCATGTCTTGGAACACAGTTCAGTTAGATATAGATTTCTAGCACTTAGTTGTAGGTATTACAGCTCCTTCCCTCCATACTCAACTTCTTTAGACTTCATTCGATGAGGAATGTTCCCAAGGCGATATATTGTAACACCTCTAATTTGAGAAGATAAAAAATGCAGCTTTTCCCGGATCCGATGTATGAACCGACGGAAGCTACCGATGGACCGTGTGTCATACCATGGACCATAGGTGCGGTCCCATCGTTGAGTCCTAGACTTAAGTAAATTTCAGGATCAAAAGATGAGACCTATGGTCGTGGTCACGGTCCGTCGATGGACCCACTACTGTAGGTGGGGTCCCGACATTGAAGTCTCAGACTCACTAGTCTCTGATCCCACCCACGACCGACCAGTACGGTTCGTGGTTGGACCTACGGACCGTAGGTAAGGGTCAGCCGCTATTTAGAGGATATTTTAGGCCATAATTAAAAAAATATTTCTTTAATTTTATAACTAATTAAACTATGCTATATATTATAAATTGAGACAAAAGAATTGGCCAACATATTTTATTTGGCATACTTTGCCTTAGTTTTATTATTATAATTTTTACTTGAAAGCCAACTAAACTCTCTTTACAAATAATAGTTAAAGAATATTGGAATGTGCCATATATATATTCCAGCTATTATTCCAAAATGTTTAATAAATCCCCTCTCTTATTTCTTTAATTAAAACTAATTGATCTCAATGATGTTAAGCTTCAACTACTTTCAAAAACAATAATTAGTTGACATTCCCATAAGATCTATAAATATCGTTTACTTTGATTTCTACTCCATATATTTTTTGTTCATATTTTAGCCTTATTACTAAGTACTTACTAGTTATTTCCAATTTATTTTCCAACTAGACGTCATTTATGAAAATGTAACGAATACTGATCACTAAACCCGTGAGGCTCGAACTGACCAAGTTTTGGGGGCCAGTTGAGTCAATCGACTAATTTTTGAAAATTTAGTGGACTAACACATATGAAAATTAAACATTTGAAGTGCTATTATGTGACAGTGAAACGCTGAAAAAAAAAAGAGATGTTATTAATGAAAATAGAACGAGTACTAGTTACCACGCATGTAAGGCCCTACACTGCCAAGTTTGAGGGCCAAAGAAATCGATTGACTTATAATTATTAGAATTAATGTGATAAAATTACCATTTTATTTATTACGTCTTAAAAAATGTATCAAGTCAAATATAAATAAGTAAAAATAAACGTTGGAAATAGTTTTAGTATACCAATATGACTTAAATATTCTTTAATTTAAAGCTACTCGCGATAAGCAAGTCAAAATACTATAAGATCAATAAATATTTAAAAATTATTAACAACTAGAGTGGTTATAAGCTATCCAACTAATTTCCCATATCCTTTTTTCTTTAATTTTTAAAAACCTTTTTTTTTCTATCGATATCTGATATCAGCTTTGAAATTTTTAATTATAAATTTAATTGGAAATCACATATTTCTGACGTCGATAATAGTCCGACAAGAAACATCCGTACTAGAAAATTCATGTGTTTTTCCTACTACAGGTAACCATTTTTACCAAGATTGTTTTCATTCTCGGGGCTCGAGTCGAGATTAACGATCAAGAATAGAGAAATTTTAATTATCTCATCATAATCCTGATATTTTAATTCTTACATTTTTAAATAAAGGAAGTCCATTTTTTTCACAATCCTAATATAGGAGTAATAATAAATTGAAGTTGTCTTTGCATGATCTCGAACCATGAAAATAAATACTAATATTTGCATTAAGATATATTGTCTACCTACATCACACCTTTTTAAAGTATCACCTATAACTTCCTAAGTTGTGAATCATGTGCATTAAGTGGTCAAATATTAATAATCATTTTATGAATCTACAGATAAATGAAGTTAGTACATAAATTTTCTTTTAGCAACCCCAAGTGTATATGGTTAAGGTACTTCAATTGTTATTAATGACACAAAAAAGAGTGGAGCTCAACACATTAAAACATGCACACTACACTCAATAATTCAAGCCCTCGTGGTGCTTCTTTAGTGGAGATAATACTAAAGAATAAATAATAATTTTTTTAAAAATAGAATAATCTCGACTGATGATAGAAAGTAACTTCACCAATTTGCGTACTTGCTTTGAATTTTTTGAATATTGCTTATGAATTGAGAATTCCACTCACATACGCCAATACAAAGCTATGACAATCACATACGTATGGATAATTGCACATATAATATCTTGAAACTTTTTAAATCTTTTTCTTTTTTGTGTATTTACTTTTTATATTATGAATCCTTTTAACAAAAAATATGTTAGATTAAAAAAATTCTATAATTGTGTTAAATATAGTATAATATTGTCTGTTTTGAATCAAATTTGCACAAGTTTCTTCAAAAGAATTCATTAGCACTTTTTTTTTATAACTATCAACGTCAGATTTTATTTGCATATCACTACAAGAAAAACAGTTTCTAAGGAAGGGAAATCTACTCCCTGAAATTGCAAATTTAGTCCCAAATGTGCAATTGAGACCAAAAAATTATGGTCATCACTCGTCCTAAAAATTGTCGTCCCCATTGGTCAATAAGGACGAGTTCAAAAAACTAGTCCCTGAATGCTTTTTGAGACGAGAAGAATTTCAGGTCGTGAAATCCTTTTAGAGACTACATATATAATCTCAACTACGCCATTGATATCTTGGTACTCAAGTCGTTGAACCTCTTGTGCGACCTTCTGCAACTTGGTCCTAATAAATCATTAGAGATGAGTGTAACCTGGTCCTCAATAGCATTAGAGACCATTAAAAATTTTCTCATAGAATAGCTCTGGTGACCATAAAAAATTGGTCCTAGAGAAATTTTAAAGACGAACAACAACCTGGTCCTAAAATAGCTTTACATACAAACATCATTTCTATTCCTAGATTATTCATTAGAGACAAGCAACAATTTTGGTCGTAGATTGACCTTTAGAGACAATCAATAATTTTTGTCTCTAATTGACCACCACTGATCATACAACCATTGATATCACAAGAAATAGAGAGAGGGGGCAGGACAATAGAAACAAAGAGTGCCATTGATTACAATAAATATGTTAACATCCCATGGTGTTAGTTTCAATATTTGCTTAATTAACAAAAAAAAAAACATAGATAACTTTCAAGAGTTTGCATAACATTCATAGCAAACTAATATTAATGAGTTAGTGCATCTTCTAAACTTGTATCTTCACTGATGAATGAACAAAAAGTTGGGCCGAAAACTTAATGCCAAGTCTTTGTCAAGTGATATCGGAAACATCTACAAAAGCTGCAATAAATAAGAAAAAAATATTAGAAAAACTGCCAGATACATTAATCAAGAATACAACATTTATTTTAAAGAACCATAACTATATAAAATTTAGTAAAACAACTTTGCAGCAATGGTAAAACAATAAATGGGCACATTCTGGATGAACAAAAAGTGCGCAGAAAATGGTAAAATAGAGAAGTTGACAGCAATATATGCAGAAAATTTTAAAACAATGTTTGTGTTGTTATGCAGCTGTGCAGATATAAAAAAGCAGAGCCTAAGATTGTGCAGAAAAGGAGTTCGAACAGCGTCAAGCCGGGCCTTACACGTTGAAGGACAAACCTATGGTGCTCAAGCTATGGGAGGTCGATTTTTCTTTCAACCAGGAATGTTGAGTATCATTCCTCTATGGGTTAAGTTTCCTGAACTCCCAGTTGAATACTAGTCTACTGAAGCACTTAGTAAGGTTTCTAGCGTAGTTAGTCTACTAGCCTTAAGTGCTGGTATCAAAAGGACACATAGGAGCAGTAAGATTGTGCAGTAAAGGAGTTCGAACAGCCTCAAAAAAGGAAGAGGAGAAACAGAAAGAAAAAGGTACCCATTTCTCTCAACTTGAATGTGTGCAATTCTAGCCGAAAGGATTTTCCAGTAAGCCAAGTGAATCTCTTGCAGATTGCTTGGATGTCTTTATTACATGACTTATCAGAGTTTGAGAAACCAATTGTACAAATACGATGCATGTATAAACTGAAGTCGATGAAGAAGTTGGTAAGACCTCACAATAAAACAATAAAACAGAACCTTGAAGTAAGTTGTCGTCCAATTAAATCACTTTGTATTTGTTTCAATTCCAAGTTGACTTTTATACCTTTTCCCCCATTTTCTTACCATTATTATTACATATTCCAGAGCCAGCTCTAGGGGTTTGGCCTGGCTATAAGTGCACAAATGTGTGGGTCAGAAACAAAACACGGGTTTGAACATTGCAGCAGATAAAAATGAAAGGTAGAGGAACATGTTCATTATCATTTATCCACCAAGTTTTGAATTATATATCTCTAGCTTGAATATTTATGGTTATAAAAGAACCCATTGGGATAGGCGAAATTGGGAACATAAGATGAAACTGTTAGAATATCACTAGTAAATGTAATTCCAAATACTGTTCCGGACCTGTCCCATCTGATATTAGCATGTGGTGAATGGAGAAAAAAACATTATTCTAAATTTGCGAACATTTGGCTGGGAGTTGAAGAATTTATGGATTTAATTGAAAAATGGTGGAATCTTACAAATCAAATAACAGACCAAACAATAGAATAGCTAAGAAGTTGAGACTTCAAAAGAATGACAATAAGGAACAGAATGTCAAGGTATTTGGCATTGTAACAACCCGGAAAATCAATAGGTTAAACTAGAGTCTCATCATGTGGGTTGGTATAGTTGGTGTCTAGGTTGAAATAGAGCTAATGCGTGTGTCTATGTAACTCAAGGCGATGTTTAAGACCAAACTAAAGCTAAAATGAGGGAGGTAAATATCTAGGATGAAGGTAAGGACCTAAACTGTCATGGAAGGGTGAAGGAGGACTTGGTTTCTCTTTGGACAAGTTGGCGATTGGCAGTATGGTTTCCCAAGTGACTTGGCGATGCGCCAAAGTGCACTTTGGTCACCTAGTGGGCTGTCTCCCTTAGCCTTGATGCTGGAAAATGGGTGAGATAGGTTGTGGGTCGCCAAATGTGTTGGTGATTCGCCCATTGACCCTCCCCATTGCCTAGTGAAGCTGCCCATTTAGGGATCTTATTGGAATTTTGGGCGAGCCAAGGGTGCCAAAGGGCGAGCTCCAGCGTGGAAAGGTAAGTTTTCCTTCCAAAACTTGAACCAATTATTTCCCACTCTTTTCCTAACAAGTATATATACTTTTTAAGGTAAAATTCTTTCAATTTTAGTTACTCCCACTTAATAAAAGAAGAAACCCAAGAACATCAAATATTCTCTCTCTAAACTCCATTGAAGAACAAAGATTCAAGCTAGGGGTTCAAGAACAAGTCTTTCTTCTCCAAATTCGTGAGGGATTCAACCTAAGGTATGGATGCTCTTCATTCTTGAGTAGCTATCCCCCAAGAAGTCCCTTCAAAGTGTGTTTCTAAGACTTCCAAAATCTAGGGTTTTACTCTAAACATGGGTCTTCTTCCAAAACGATTTCTATTGATCAATTATGATTTATTATGATTAATTATGATGGTTTATGGTTAGATTATTGTAGCCTTGATGGTTTTTGATGAAAATCTCTCTTGGACCCATGGCTTCCCTTTTCTTCCTAAATTGTGAACTAAGATGTGACTTGATTGACCATGGAAGTTGATAATTGATTATGTTTATGTTTATTGTTGAATCATGAAATCTCTCTATCTAATGTTGTAATTTAAGAAGTTAGGGTTGATGTTGGTTCATGGCCTTGAAGGGCAATTGGCTTGGGTTTGTATATGTTGATGTTGATTCTAAATGAGTATGTGATTTACTTGGATGGTAATGATCCTATATCTAATGTTGTGGTATTGATGTAAGATCCTTCTTCCTTATACCCTATGCACTTGATTATGTATGAAGTATGTATGTATGCTTATAATGAACTTGTTGGGTTGATTGAAAGGACATTCTCATGATCACAATCCGACTACAATGTGAAAGGTTTACTCACATGCTAGTGTTTCTAAAGTGAAAGGATCATTCTCACTTAAGGAACCTATGAGCTATTCTGATGATAAATTGACATGAGTGTCTAATACACTCTCTTGTGACTATGAACCTAAGTAAAGGCTAAAGTGAATTTTAAAGGGAATAATGCTTAGCACCGAGAGGACATGAAAGTGAGATGAGGGATTTTACGTTTAGCAAGTCCGGCTTCCCAATGTAGGATATCTCATGAGATGGAAACCTTCTATGTTTAGCAAGTCCGGGTTTCTAGTAGCAATCTCCTTATCCCATAACTATGTGCCCACATAGGTCTTAGCTAGTGGATCCACCTAAATACCTAGCTACCTTAGGAAAGTAGAACACCTCTTTTCGGTGTGGGGGTAGAACGCTGGATTCCATGTAGCTCACATGGTCTATGTCGGTTAATGCAATATTTCCCTAAATTAATATGAATGTGAACTATGGTAAGGACATGGACTTTAACTAAGACCTCTTAAGGGGTTTATTTGGTGTGAGTGGGGGTAAGGGACTTCACTTACGCATTGCACGAGTAGACTCTAAGAGGGGTTAGGGTAAGGTTCTCTTATGTTATGATGGTATGATGACTTATGAACTATGTATGAAAAAGTATGTATGAATGTTATGAATATGAATGTCTTCACTCTTATGTATGTTGGCTATGACTATGGTAAGATATGTATGTTGTTGGTGACCCAAATGTGATACTTAGCATTTGGTGGGGTTATGGGATCTTACCTTTGCATTGCACTAGTGTGGCTTTGGGTTGCTCATATGTTGAATTGGCTTATGTATCTTCATAAATGTGTATATTGGTTTTCAAACTTGGCAAAGGCATGACTTCAACTAAATGTCCCTTTTATGCATGTTTTAAGGATTTTGTGCAAGGTATCCATACTTAGTACAATTCATTGTGCTAACCCATATTTTCTACTTTACTATGAGTGTAGGTTCCAGTCGTTGATACTTACTATTTCCTTCAAGGTGAAGCTTGGTACGACTATTCCCTGGGCTTGATGAGAGTTCGAGAAGAAGTTGCTATTGATTCTAGTTTCTAGTTTACTTCCTATGTTCTAGACTATATTGTACTTCCCATTGTTGGGGACTTTACTGATGTAAAAGGCTTCGACTCTATTTGTACTCTTATGTTCTAGATGGTGATTGAGACAAGTCAAGTTCCTATTTTCCTTATATGAAAGAAGTTGACTTCTATTGTAAAAGTTTTAAATTTTTCCGTATTTTTATAATGTCTTTATGTGATGATGAATGCTAAGGGCTTGTATGCGACCCCTTCGAGGTCAATTACGACGTGTTATTTCTAGGGGGTAGCCTGGGTCGTGACAGGCATTTTGGAAGAAAAGAAAACTACAATCCTCGAAAGCCTAGAGGATTTGGATAGACCGAGAGAGGACATTGAATTAAAATAATTTGTCAGTTAAGAAATTCTCTCATGTGATCTCAGAGATATTGCAAGAGCTGAAGAAACATGAGATGCAATCACATTATTTATGCAGGACACACAGGGAAACACTAAGTGGAAATAGATCACATCCTTTACGCAGATGGTACAGTTGTTGCAGCAGTGCAGAAAACAATAAAACAGAGAAGCTGGCAGCAATGTTGCAGCAGTGCAGAATTTTTTTTAAAAAAGTTTATGTTGTTATGCAATTTTGCAGAAAATAAAAAACAGATCTCGGCATAAAGATACATAGAAAAATATAAATTTCATAAGTCTAAGGTAGGCACATATCGCTAAAATGATGGAACTATAGACTACACCTCAAGTTATCTAGATGACTATAGTACATCAAGAATCATAGCCTTTTGATGGTGACGAGAAACAATTCTTACATAAAGTAAGATCAACGCATGCACTTAAGGATAATAACATCAAATCAAAAGTTGTCCAGATATTTCATCAACAGAGATACAAACAAGTTTCATTTAAGATATTCTATGTTGTTCTACTACACAATTAACACAATAGGAAACAATTATGTTATTCCATATATTTTGTGTGACTGGGAACATTCCCTCTTCACATTGAAAGTCAGTAGATTGATAGTAATCACACAATCATTATGATGCGGCATCTCAACAAAATTAATTAAAAAGTGAGGTATAACGTTACTAGCTTGGTCAGGTGAAAAGGCAGTGGTCATTCAGTTGAAACAGATGATGTTATAGTGGCATGTGATTGATGAGCAGCGAATAGTTCTTTCATTTACATTATTTCTTTCATCTCATCTTCTATGGTAGAGAAGCGATCATTCAAAGATTTGTTTTCCTCGTTCAGGGATTTATTTTCTTCATTCAAGGATTTGATATCCTCTCGAGTTGAACGTAGTGCGGACAACAATTCAGCCTTTGAAGAAGTTCCCCTTTCATGTCTTTTGCCTTTACTCCACCCCCAAATCCAAATACATGGCCACGAGTTTGAGGTCCATAACATTTTTCAACAATCTCTATAGTAGGTAGGGATGGATCTACTTGAACCATTTCTTCTAGTTGAGCCTACAATATATATCAGAGAACATTTTCTATCATAACACATCAATTTCAAGTAATTAATATATTCAATTTACCAAACGCACATGTTTTTCAATTGCTACAGGTTCAACAAGCTTGTTATCTTTCTTACGAGTCTCAAAGAAAATAGTCACCAAAATCTGGTGGATTGCCATCTTTCCCGCCCTTTACATCAAAGTCAAACATGTCAAATAACACATATATAATAAAGAATCCATTTAGAAAAATTATTTTATGATATTACCTTTTGATAGACAATCTCTCTAATAGGCTTGCTTCCAATATGATGAAGCATCTTCAACTTAGCTCGATTTGTTGCATTTCTGTTGCTTCTTGCCTGTATTTGTTCAACAATAAGCTTATAGTGCAAGTACTTATAAAAATTGGGATCTTAATGTTGCCTTTGTGAGACTCAAGTAGTAGAAACTCAAGTGCACCTATTCTCTGATTGTGAATGGACCAGGAAAATTAAGGATGCTTTGATTCAATGGGCAAGGGTGTAATTGCCATCAAGGGATGCAAAACAGGTACTTGGAAGAATTAAAATAAAGAGATGGAGGCAATTTCATAAGGAGGTGAAAGATGTGCTTTGGGGTGGTATGATATACCATGTCTGGCAGGCTAGGAACAGTAAAAAAAGACTCATATATATGGTGCTAAGGAGGGAAATCAAACTGCAAAAAAGAGTAGCAAAGTAGACTATTTATTCAGTTGGCATACCTGAAAACTTTCAGAAGCAAAATGCTCCTTTACTAACCATTCCTATTCTTTTTTTTCTACTCCCGTTGGGACATTCTTAAGAGACTGTTGGATTGGCTTGTCCTTCACATATTTTGCATGCAACTATCCTCTCCATTTGTTCCATAACTCATTCATCCATCCCAAGATATGATCACGATGTTCATTCAGATCAACACTCTCAAAATTATGGTACACCAATTGAAACATGAGTTATTATCTAGTGGCCTTATCTCTATTTCTCAACAATTTGTTTCCAAATCTTTAAAACACTCTAAGGTACTTGATTACGGATTCTCTATCTATTACAATTGATTATCAGTACTAGCCATTGTAGATAGAATTCTAAAATCAGGAACATCAGCTATAAGGATAGAACACACGAAGTATCAGGTAACACTAAAGTATTTTATTCAGGTGTATAGTTGTTACCTCAACGGCTGCCCACCTAGGATTCAACTTTTCTTTCTTAATATCATGCCACGATGATACTCCCAAGGGACAAATATTACGATCACAAACAATTTTCCCCAAATGCCTCGTAAATAGATTGTTATTTGTTCCAACCGTTCGAATATTGTAAAAGGTTACTTTCAGCTTTTGTCCAATTTCAAGTGAAGCAACTTCTTTGTATTTGTTGCTTCCTCGAACTTTTCTTCCCTTTGTAGGATTAGATGGACCTACAGTTGCATCATTTGATAAAAACTATTGCAATCAAACTCAATTCTAAGACTTAATAACATATGAATTTAATATATCATACCTTTTTAAGTTGTTTGAGAGTGTTTCATAGCTTGATCACTAGATGGAGGAAACGAAACATTGGTTTGCACATCCTCATTCTCAAGAACATGTTTTTTTCATTTTTTGCACTTCTTGACTAGAGGAGAAGGTAGAACCTGATTTTGTGCTTTTAGAAGGAGTTTGCATATGTTGATTAGCACAAACATCACTCTTGTTGAAGGAACCCATATCATATTCTGAAATTCCTAAAGATGAGCTCAAAGATCCAAATTTTTGCTTTAGACCCTTTCCTATAGCAGTTGGATCCACTAGCGTAATATAAGAGTTTATAAAAAAAAAAATGAAAACATAACAGATTTGCAAAAAAATATATGTTTGAAAAAATCTTACTTGTTTCAACTTCTTGGGTGTATTTCTGAACTTGAATAGCAGAAGTAGAAAATGGAGTATTAATTTTCATGTTCTCTTTCTCATGAACCATGGAGTTCTTATGTATCGTTTGCATTCCTTGACTAGTGAACATGGTAGACTTTTTATGTCCTTGTTATCTGGCTTCTCGATAGAACCTAAAAAAAAAACAAATCATATTAACAATAAACAATATGTTCTGCATCAAACAGAGCAATCAAGGATTATATCACATGACATGAGAAGGACTAGAGACGTCTGAAACTGTGCTAGCAAGTATGGATGAAATCCATACTTTATAAGTGGATGAATCTGTCACAACACATGAAAAGGACTAGAAATGTAAACAGTTTTTTTAGCTGATTCTGCAACACAAGTTCTCATTTGTGAATATT
The DNA here is from genome assembly GCA_029582605.1 of Solanum gracilifrons. NCBI lineage: Eukaryota > Viridiplantae > Streptophyta > Magnoliopsida > Solanales > Solanaceae > Solanum > Solanum gracilifrons. The sequence goes on from JAJOOH010002561.1 coordinate 16,691, forward strand.
TGATACTCCACATCAGTTTGGGATTCGACACTTAACACTCAACTTGAAGGATTAATACAAAGGTGTTGTCATTTGTTTCACATTACCAGTAAACAGTAAGTTCTGCATCAAATAGAGCACTCAAGGATTAATACAACGGTTCAGTCATTTGTTCGAAATTAACAGTAAATAATAAGTTTTGCATCAAACAGAGCACTCAAGGATTAATACAAAGGTTCAGCCATTTGTTCGAGATTGCCAATAAACAGTAGGTTTTGTCACCAGGTAAAAATCACTCGCTAAGTAAAAATCAGTCAGTTGTTTGACATTAAAAATCAATAGGTTCAGTTATTTTCATCAAAAATTGTTGACATTCCACACCTCCTTCTTCAAGATAAAATACAGAAAGTAGGAAAAAGATATTTCTCTTCAACACAATTAAATATTCCGCTTATGGAGTGAAGTAAAAGAATACAAAATATCTTACTTATTTTAATTTCTTTGATGTACTTCTTAACTAGATCACTTGATTGAGGCAACAAACTCTTAGATGGCGTATTTCCTTTCTCACCTATAGATTTAAGCCCTTGTCCCCATCCCTTTCCTATAGCACCAGGTGCGACAAATGTATATCTAATAGTACTCTTCATATTAGAACCGACCTCATTTTCAATCTTTGAGTACACAATTGATCCTTCCTTGAAGTGATCGTGTTTCATCATAGACATGCTACTTTGATTAGGTACTTGTCCCTCATATTCATACTAATCATGGAAGCGTATCTCTCTACTAGTCCACAACATAACATCACTCATGAATGGTTACTATTTACCAATTCAAGGTCATCAAGGAAAAGCACCACTTTACGCTAAACCAAGTTACCATGGAAAGCCCCTTACTTATGCAAGTCCAAGATACTCAAGGAAGGGTACTATTGCTCAATCCAAGCTACGAATGACCATTGGAAGGGTATTATTTCTCAATTCAAGGCTATCCATGAGATCTACTAACTCAAGCTACCACGAAATGATCTTGTCTTACCAAGTCAAGCTATTCATGAAGGGATATCATATCACTACTTCAAGTTATCATAGTTTAAACATGCTTTGATTCATTTTAGGTGAGCAAGCCTTTCAACCTAGAATCATTCTATGTGAGAAAACCTTTCACATTAATGTTCATATGTGTACATGAGAATGTCCTTTCAATCGACACAACAACACTAACATAGTCATTGACACTTCACTCTCAAAGTGTACTTAAAGCATTTTCATAGAGTTCATAACAACATGCATACATTCATATTATAGACCATGTGGGTAAAGTCCTTCCACAATATTCCTATTTACAATTCATCATTTATCATAATAAGCTTTACTCTCAAAGCCCTAATCATCATACTTCATCACATTAGCTTTACTCTCAAGCCCTACTAATTATCATTCATAATACATGCCTTAGCCTCAAGACAATTCTAATCATCATATCTTAGAAGTCATAATTCATATATATATACTTGATTTCATTCAATTCACATCTATGTGCCTCAGTCTTAAGCAATCTAATCATACTTCATCATATTACCCCCGATGTCTATCTCTACTAATCATGGTTCATCATGCATACAGTAACCTCAATAAATTCATGTCTATATGCTTAATTCTCAAGAGGTCTACAATATATTTCATCAATTCTAGAAGATTACATCTAAATCCTCAATTTCCCTTTTTCATGGCATAAAACCCAACTATATCAAATTCACCTTAGAATCATAGGTTAAACATGGGTACATGTAAAATCATATTAAAACATGCAATTCCATCACTAACAAACATAAAAAGCCACAATCCACTCTATTGGGTCATAACCCATAACATTAGAAGAACCCATATTTTGACTTGGGGAATTCTTCTTCTAAATTGGGGAAAACATGGGGCTTTCATGGATGAAAGGAATCCATGAATAAATAAGTCATCATACCTTGATTACAAAGCCTACCAAGCTTGGAAGAATAGAGACTTGACTTGACCTAGCTTGAACCCTCTTCTTCTTCTTCAACTTTCTAACGAGAGAAATATTTGAGAGGATGAACTTTGGGATTCTTTAGGGGTTTTAGAAATAATGTCTTGAATGGTGAGTTTAAAGGGTTAAAATAGCTTATATAGGTGTCCAAAGCTAAGACAAAATGATCTCACTTAATACCCCCTTCAATTGGAATTTCCCAAAAAGCCCTTAATTAGGCAGCGTAGTGCCAGGCTTCACAGCAGGCTCCACGAGCTGTGGTCCTCACCACTGGTCGTGGTCCTGCCCGTGGTACTTGGTCCAGTGGCTAGGCCACCAAGTCTTGGCCTCCAAAAGGTAAAGGTATCTTCAAGGGCCTTCCCACTAGCCGTTATCTTCACCACTGGCCGTGAAGTGGCTCGTGAAGTTGAGCCATCTTGGGTAGCCTCAAGGGTAGCTATTGACTTAGCCACCACGAGCCGTGGTCATCACCACTAGCCATGGTAGTGGTTGTGAAGGTGAGGTAGTGCTTGGGGGAAGCTTGGGTAGCCTTGGCCCTTGCCCCTTGGCCCTTGCCTCTTGCCTTGGCTCTTGCCCTCTAGTCTTGACTTGTTGCCCGCATATTTAGCCCTAGTTGGCCTACTAGACTACGGGGTGTTACAAAATCTCCCCCTTGGGGACATTCGGGGGAAATTTTTAGGGTTTTGTTTAAAGAAATGGGTAATGGTTGTTTAATTTTGATAGGTTGGATATTTTGAAAGGATGGGTCAGGTGGATCCGGGTGGATAGAATGGTTTGGGTCAAACAAATAAGGTTTTAATTAATTAAATTTCCAACCAATTACAACATGCCACGTAATAAATGAAATAATTAAATAAATGGACTAAGTAGTCTATTAGTCAAAAGGGCAAAATAGGTCCCTAAAGGTTAACCCCAAAGGTATTTTGCGGCCAAAAGGTTAACGAAGGGCATTTTTGTACCAATTCTGATACTATAAGGGTATTTTAGACCCTTCTCCATTAAAAAAATTATATGTATTATGAGTGTTATGATTTCTACTAAGGAAATTGCATATGAGATGAAAATAAACCTGAATTTCATAAGAAACAATTTAATGAAAATATGGATAGCGAAAACACAAAGTCCCTTGAAGAATCTTTTAGAGTTGATTGATTTTTATATGTAGAGTAGATCAAACTATTTTATTTCTTATTTAGTGGTAAAGTATTGAGATCACTAGATGATGAAAATTTAAAAAATATTGTCTTAACCTTGAACTTTCTTTAACACATAATAGGTATTCATATATTGATGGTTTAGATTTATCTTTTAAATTAAAAGTGTTAAGGGAAATAATACAAGTAGAAGACAATGATCCAATGAAAATATTCAATCAAATAAAAAGACTTGATTCTTTTCCAAATACACATTACTTATAGAATAATGTTAACAGTTCTTGTAACCGTTGCCTCAACCAAAATAAGTTTTTTTAAAAATTAAAATTGATTAAATCATCTTTAAGATCAACAATGTCTTAAGAGAGATCCAATTAGCTATATTATCATTTGAAAAGGAATTATTAAAACAAACTGATTATAAAACAATACCAAATGACTTCGCATCTAAAATAGCTAGAAAAATAGATTTTAAATAAACTAGACTTTTCAATTCTTGAACCCCCTTGATCTTTGACTTTTTCCCTTCAACCTCTTGCTCCATTCTTCTTGCATGTCTGCAGCTATCAATCTGCATGAGTAGTTCTATGGCCTCCTCTTCATGTGTCACGCCCCGAGCTACCCCCGAGACGCGGACACGGGACCTAAGACCACAAGTGATCCTGAAAATACTGAACAAAGCAATAAAGCAATGCAATAATCTGAACATGATATAGATACTGAAAATACTGAATACTGAGCTAACTAATGCAATGACCAAATTTATAACATGCTGAGACTGAATACTGACTGTAATGAAATATGGTCAATGCAATAGAGTCTGACTGAACTGTGGGAGCTACTAATAACCGACATAAAACCACATGAGCTAAATGTGAAGTCCGATGTATACGCCCCATCGAGAGGACCCAATATACCCTGCCAGAGGTATAGAGGCATGCTGGCATGATCACTAAACTGATGTTGCCCACAGAGG
>JAJOOH010002562.1:0-21746 GCA_029582605.1 Solanum gracilifrons
AAATATGAATTTATATTGACAAAATTAAAGTAATATCATAAGGTATCTTAAATTTTGAAATTAAATAATGGGGGTTATGAATATGAGAATTTAAAGAAAATGAGTTAATAATATTAAGTAAAGTAAAAGTTCAACATGTATCAGTTATAGAGATAAAATTTTTAGTATAAATAAAATAATGAAGACCAAAAAAAAAAAAAACTCATGAATTTGGGTGTCTAAGTTTTATTAGGAAAGAAAGTAAATCAACTTCTTCTTTTTTGTATTACTCCATTGTGTTTAACAAAATTGGAAGAGGAAAAAAAATATAATAAAAAAAGAGATAAATATCTTGACAGATTGAAGTAGTAAATATTAAAACTTTTAACTATTTTTTATAAAGAATAATAATGAGTGTAAATAATTTTTGAGACTTTTAAGTATAACAATAAATAGAGGAGTAGTAATTGGTATATTTATTTTTTGTACAATAATAAGTAAGTAGAAAAATATGAAAAATTGTCAAAAAAAATTGAGGAAAAAGATAAATAGAATCCTTGGGCCTTGGCCAAAGAGAGGTGCAATTTCACATTTCTAAAATCTAGCTTATATTATATATAGATTTTTAAGCACAACAATATCTAATACCTATGAGAAATGTACATATTATATATATGCCTTTCAACCATGGAAAAATTTTAGAATATTGAAATAAAAATAATACATTAATTGAAAATTTTGTCAAAAAGTTGAGGAACAAAATAAATAGAATCCTTGGCCAAAGAGAGGTGCAAGTTGAATTTTCTAACATTTAGCTTATATTATATATAGATTTTTAAGCACAACAATATTCAATAGCTATGAGAAATGTACAATAAATAATATACCTTTCAACCATGACAAAAATTTAAAATATTGAAATCAAAATAATACTTTAATGAATCTTTAAAATATTGAAACATTCAAACTTTATGCTTTTATGATTATCTCTCTTGAAGAATATATCTTTGATCTTCATCAAAGTGAAGCACATATCATGTCATTATCATTTCTATAATTTCTTATGGAAAAGATGGAGAATAATAAAAAAAAAAAAAAAAGAGAAAAAGAACTACACTAATAATGAGAAAATGAAAAATGAATATTCAACATCTCAATGCATGATTGTTATTTATAGATCTGATAATCCATAAGAATAGTTAGAAATGAGTTGAATAGTCATGTTATTTAAGTAAAGAATATGAATAGATGATGGTTTTTTGTAACTCATTAGATATAATTAGAATAGTAAATATGATTGAATTTTTTATTTAATAAAGAAAATATTTAATGAAAAGAATTAAGAAAAAAATCTCAAAAAAAAAATAAAAATATAAATATAAATGGAGGCCATAAAGAGGTGTCATATCACCTTGTCTATGTTTCTCCTTTATATTATATATAGATTGATACAATGCGTGTAACTAATAGTCAGCCTTCATGAGGCTCTTAATTTGATAGTAAATTTTTGCCTGAGCACCTGCACATTCATATTGATAGAAGAAATAAGAAGAAAAAAAATCCAAATAAACTAGAAAAAATATAAATGACAATGCTGATCAATGAGAGGTGCCACATCACTATTTTATTATCCAGCTATATATATATTTAGCAAATTTAAGACTATTCACAATATTATATAACAACATTAAATTAAGTTGAAATTGTGATTTTAAAATATACGATAAGTTTTTAATTTTCAATTTTTACCTTTTTAAATTTGAATTCAAAGATAACAATAATTATACATAGGGAAAATGCATAAGTACCCCCTCAACCTATGCCCGAAATCTCAGAGACACACTTATACTATACTAAGGTCCTATTACTCCCACGAACTTATTTTATGAATAATTTTCTACCCCTTTTCGGCCTACATGGCACCATCTTCTGGGCCCAGCGCGTGTTGACAATTTTTTCAATGATAGTGCCACATAGGCCGAAAAGGGATAGAAAATTATTTATAAAATAAGTTCGGGCGGGGTAATAGGATCTTAGTAAAGTATAAATGTGTCTCTGGGATATCGGGCATAGGTTGAGAGGGTACTTCTGCATTTCCTTTATAAATAATATGCTTTATTGGATAAAATTCAAATAAACAACCTCTCCTTCATATCCATATGTTTTCTAATATAATTAAAATTAAAATTTAATATATCCTCTACATACATTGATGAAATCTAATATAGCGGTTGTACTAATTAAGATTATTTTCACCTTTATATCAATTTTCTATTATATTTTACACAAATTAATACGATAAATAATATTTTGAATCTTTTAATTTTGAATAAAACATATATAAAATGTTTCAACATGCTATTTAGTCTTATGATATCAAATATTTCATATGGAAGGTTAGAAACTTAGAATTGATAAATTATTAATATTTTTTTTATTCAAACGACATAAAAAGAATATATATATATATATATATAATTTTAATACAATACATTAAATTGTGTACTAATAATATTAATTTAATATTGCTCAAATACACAAGTTAATGATTTCATTATTATATTATTATTATAATAAATTAAATATATTATTAAGTGCATTATATATTTTATTAGTTATTTTTAATTATAAAATTATTACATTTTAAATCATTCGCGCAACGCGCGGGCACGCATACTAGTAATTTTAAAAAAGTGCCCCAAAAAAGTTGGACTCCAAATCATTGCTTTTAAATAAAAGGTCTACAACTTGTACTTCCATTTGAGTGTAATTTTGGAGGATAAAGGATCCTACATTTACACTTATTTGACTATATTTGCTTTGTACTTATTTTAGATTTAAGTAAACCTTTGTTAGAGGGCTACTTGTCAATCACATATGACATAAAAATATATTTTTCCATATATGGATTTAGAAATTAAAATAGTATAGGTTTGCCGACACTTCAATTTATTTCTCAAATAAATACTTCCCTAGAAAAGAAGAGAAACAGTCAAACACACCTTTGCTTTCTTTAGTAAAACAGACAGCTTAGTATCGTACAAACTTATTTAGATGTTGACAAGTTCAAATGCAATATTAAAACCAAAAGTAAGCAAACCGCTTGTTCTTAATTTAATAACATATCATATCATATATTTTGAATGGCTTAACAAACCTTCTATACAAAGCAATGATCGACTTCATATTCATACTTGGATTTGTTATACAAAAGCATAATATAGGAGCAATGAGTGATGAAATGACCGGGAGACCTTTGTACTTGGCTCCGTTTGTAAGTTGGACCCCTTATACTTGTGATTTTGCCAAGTATATATAAGGACGTCCCAGTAGAAGTAAGTTTAATAAACAAGATCATACTACTCGATCAATCGATAAATTTTCTTATGAAACTTTTGGGATTTCTAACATGTTTTTTTTGTGTCATGTCAACTAATAAGTCTGGTAATTAGTATGATAAACTATTAAGATGGTGATCCAGTCAGGTTCTCCACGATTCTAGTTGTGCTAGTTTAGTTTAGAGAAAACATTGTCATTAATTTATCCAATACAAAATTTATAGCCTGTTTGGTCAGTGGAAATCAACTTATTTTGAGAAGTACAATTTGTTATTGAAGGTGTTTTGAGAAAGTAGCAATTGTGTTTTGATAAGTACTGGTTTTGTCCAATTAATTTGTTTTTGGATGATATTCTCAAAAAGTATTTTTATATATAAGTCAAATTACAAAAAAGGAAGTTACTGTTAATAATTTGGTAAATATGAATATTTCATATGGGTAATCTTTTGTTTTAAAAAGCCAAAAACACTAAAACGTTAAAATTAGCTCTGCTATTATTCAAAAGGACTTGTGTCAAATATCTTCACTCTATGAAACAAGTGTTTTTTAAAACAAATTATAAGCACTTTTAACCTTTTAGAAGCTTGGCCAAATCTAAATTATTTCAGTAAACCAACTCAATCAACAAGAAGTTTTTATTCTCGAAATTAAATATCGTTTTAAAAATTCAATCCAAAGACACAATTGCCTCCAAATTTATTTTTCAAAATCATCATGCCGAAACCAAATGCAGAAGTTGAGGCCAAACATGGCCTTAAACTGATAACATCATACTGAACATATTTTTGCTTGACTTTTGGATTGCTGAAACCCAAAGAGAAGCCATGCATTAAGGAACAAGGCATGTTATAACAGCCAAGTAGCCATGCTAGATTCAAGGGGACCCAAAAACATTTATAACTCCTCCATTTAACCATTTTTAATTTGGCACAGAGTTTCAGAAAGTAAAGAAGACTTTCTATCTTACAGTCTTAAATTAAAGAGATGTAGAACGTACCAAAATGTTCTGTAGTCTTGTGTTCATAAAAAGTATGGAATTGTCTTATAATTAGGTAATTTCACTCTTAAGTTTCTAAACCTAATTAACACCTATAAAAGGAGACCATATACATACATTCCAAGTATTACACCCTTGAGAATAACTTCCCATTGTTGATTTTCTTAGTTTAATGGCTCAACAAAGTTTTGGGCTTCTCGCCACCGTTCTCCTCCTCCTTCTTGTGGTTTTGGCTGAGGGCGGACCTCCTAAACCTATGAAAGTAAAATGCCAAGACAAGAAATTCCCGAGTTGTTATCACAAAGATCTTTTCTGTCCTGTCAATTGCCCTCACACATGTATAGCTGACTGTGACTCATGTCAACCTATTTGTGTTCCTCAACTTCCACCACCAAAACCTCGTTCACCTAAGAAAGTGAAATGCCAAGACAAGAACTTCCCAAAATGTTATCACAAAGACCTTTTCTGTCCTGTCAATTGTCCGCGTACATGTATAGTTGATTGTGACTCATGTCAACCTATTTGTGTTCCTCCACCACTTCCACCACCAAAACCTCGTTCACCTATGAAAGTGAAATGCCAAGACAAGAAATTCCCAAAATGTTATCACAAGACCTTTGCATGCCCTGCTAATTGTCTGCGTTCATGTATAGCTGACTGTGACTCATGTCAACCTGTCTGTTTACCATTATCGCCTCCTTCTACTCCTAACTCACCACCGCCACCAGATCAAGCTGCAGGAGGAAAAAGTGTCTCTTGTAAGAACAAGTTATACCCTCAATGCTACCGCCAGAAGTATCAATGCCCAAGTGCATGTCCTGATACTTGTGAAGTTGATTGTGTCACTTGCAGCCCTGTTTGTGGTATGATTCCTAAATCTATAAGCTATACTATATATGATATATAATCAGGTTTAATATATATATATATATTAACCCTGAAGATGGTGCATTTATCATTATGAACAATTTTAAGCGATTAATTAGTGTGTATAGATGGCGTACTATGAGAGTTGATTTCCCATATGGTCACTTAATAAAGTATAAACTAATAGATATTTTCTCAGAAAGTCACTTTCTTTGTTGAAGAAAATTTGAATCATGAAGAAAGATGACTTTCTAAGATACAGTATTAGTTGAGTGACCATATGAGAAATCAACAACCCTGACACTTTGACGTTGTCGTGATGTGCAGACTGCAATAGGCCAGGGGCAGTTTGTCAAGATCCAAGATTCGTAGGAGCTGATGGACTCACATTCTACTTCCATGGCAAAAAAGACGATGATTTTTGCCTAGTTACAGATTCAAATCTCCACATCAACGGTCATTTCATTGGTAGGAGGAACGAAAACATGAAGAGAGATTTCACTTGGGTACAATCTCTTGGAATTCTCTATAACAATCATAAATTGTTCATCAGTGCCAAAAAAACATCAACTTGGAACGATGCATTGGATCGTCTGGACTTAGCCTTCGATGGACAATCAATCACCCTTCCTAATCGCGAAGGGGTCAAGTACTTAGAACCAAATTCAAACACTACAATCACAAGAAATAGCGATACTAACTCTGTTGTGATTGAAGTTGAAGGTAATTTTCAGATAAAAGCTAGAGTGGTACCGATAACTGAAAAGGAATCAAGGATTCATAACTATGGTATTACTGAGGACGATTGTTTTGCTCATTTGGATTTGGGGTTCAAGTTTTACTCATTGAGTGAGAAGGTAAATGGAGTATTGGGACAGACTTATGGGAGTAATTATGTGAGCAGAGTGAAAATGGGAATTGAAATGCCTGTTTTGGGTGGGGATAAAGAATTTGCATCCTCAAGTATTTTCTCCACTGATTGTGCTGTTTCAAGATTTTCCAGTACTAATAAACAAGAGTTTGATGACTTCAAGTGTTCAAGTGGTATGGATGGAAAAGGAGTTGTGTGCTAATAACTAGTAGTCAAATAACTACTCTACAACATTATTCAAATAAGATTATGCTAGTTGTAATGGAAGTTTGCAATATTCATCATTTGTACTGAATTAATAAAAGTATCAAGTACTTAGTATTTTCTTCTTTTATTTAGATTTTAAATACATACCCTACCCTATTGTTTTTTGCATTTTACAATTGTTGTTTTAGTGTTGTTGCTTTCTTTTTAAAGTCGTTGGCTTGGTGGGATCAGTGCAAACTATGAACTGTGGTTTTCGAGATTGTTATAGTTGCTACTGCATTCAAGTTTGCTATTTAACCAGAAAAAAAACTAGTTTGTTTTAGTAATAACATATTTGAATTTGCTTCTGCTTGTAATTTGTGCCGACTTTTATGCATCAAGAGGATGTGTATATAGGAACAGATAAAAATAAGAGGAAGCAAAACAAAATTAGAGGAACATTTTTTTATCGATTAAATCGAACCATTAAGAATTAAAAATCAACAACAAATATCATATTGGTTTAGTTATTAATTTATCCCGATATACACAATCTAACCGAACCTTGGTTTAGTTATTAATTTATCCCGATATACACAATCTAACCGAACCAACCAATATGCACGCAACTGTTGAGGTACAATTTTTTGTCAAGATAGAGAAGGGAAAACTTTCATATTGCTTTACAGTTCTCAGTTTATCCTTTCTTCTTTTTGTAACTTTACAAGTAGTTTCTGCTGCCACTTATCTACTGCTTAATTGATTTAGTTTAATGTGTTTCATATCACTACAATCCTAAGTCATACTGAACAAACACCACACTCATGGTCAATCCTGATGTGTTCAAATTTGGACTTCATCAGAAAATAAACTAAGATAGCATACCAATAAATACCAGTGTACATAAATACTATTAACAAAAGCCATCCAAATTTCTGTTGTCTACATAGTGAAATCAGAAGGAATAAATGAATATATATAGATATGTAGAAGACAATGAATCTTGAATCAATTACTCTGTTGATGGGACCTGAAATTCTATAAACAAGCAATATAATAGGATCAAATCTCCACAAACTGTTACCTCCAATAATCACTTACTGCTGCTGCCTTGGATTCCTACCTTCTGAAAGCACTATGCTGAAGAAATCAAAGACCCAAACTTATACTATACAAGAAAATAGTCATTCTTTAAATATGCCCAAAGGCATCCATACCCTTGGCTTGAGGATCTTCTTGGTCAATCTGAAGCATATTACGGAACATCGCTAGCATCAGTCACGATTGATCTTTAACAAAGAAGCTGCTTCCCTTGATCAAGCCTTCCAATTAATCACAGTTTCTTAGGCAAGTTGTAAGTCTTTTTAAGGAACTTGGAAGCAGCGTCATCATTTCGGTAGCACAAGACGCGTAACAGGGTGTTTGGTTCAGTTGGATTCCATTGCCCTGAGGTAGGGGGCAAGGGAAGCCTAGATTTCGCAGATGAACCATAAGTTTCCAAAGTTGATCGCCTGAATCTCTCAATGAGGCTCTCTGCATCAGTCCGGAAAAGAGGGAGTACATCCCTTACTGTTGTTGAATATTTGTTTATTATATCCACAGGCAATCCATCCCCATTTGCCCAGAAAACATCTTTCAGGGACTTGAAATCGTCCTCTATAATTTGTGAATCCTGCTGCGTGAAAATTCTAGAAGGTCCTCCAGCAAGCAACACCACCAGGAAACCATCAAAGGATGCTTTCATTATGTCTGCAATAATTCGAGTCCGAACTCTTTCATTAACAGTGTTTGATATGATGGTCAGATTCTTCTCAAGTTCTTGAAGGAAAGGCTCAATGCGAGAAGAAGATGGCTCCCCAATATACAGTCCATCCCATAAAACTGGACTTAGATCATGAAAGACAATCCTATAGCCGACTGCCTCGGAGAGCTGTTGGATCCCCTCAATACAAGCAGCAGGTGAGATTTCAAACTTCTTTCCTAACCCATTTGAGAAGTCTTCTACATCAGCTGATTCAGAATTCCTCAAAAGGGTAATAATTCTCTTCTCAAGAACTTCTAGCTCTGTCCGAATTCTGTGGAAAGTATTTATACGTACACACAACTGCAGCACCCCAGATGAGTTATCACCGTTCATCGTAGCAACCTGTGGGTTCCTCTTTGTATTAAGTGTCTTATCCTTCTTCTTCCACAACTTTGTAGCAGTCGTACACCTGGTTAGTGCAGGCATGGTTGGAACATATGTGTTCCTTGATCCTACAAATGACACCACACATTAATGGGCATGCTAGGCTATAAAACTGTTTGTCCTATTCACAATAAGATTTAGAAATTACCACAGCCAGATTTTGCCTTTGATACATAATACTGAAGACATCTATCGAGGCCACTCATTAAGTCGGGGAGCAATGCTGGATGCATTGGTATTGGCAGCAAGAAGAATGCGTCTAAAGTTTCATCAATAATCCTAAGGACTTCTACAGCAGAGGGGGCAAATCCTCCTTCATTAGCTTGAGGATTCCAGACCTTTTTAATCACGAAAACAAGATAAGAATGCAACACCAAATATATAAAATAAGCACAGTTGAAAGCAAGAATCTAAGTCGTGTTTGGAATATAGGCGATGCCAATTAGTTGGAAGTTTATCTTAGTCATGTTAATATGTTTACTTGAGATCCTATACTTTCTAGGAGTCTTTTAACCCTATAAGAGATTCTTGTGCTAAATGGAAATATAGAAAACTTCTACTGCTGCTCATTTTTATTTTTATATTATAAAATGTTGGCTGAGATGAATTTTTGGCGAGGATTCATATAGCCAACCCCAACTTGTTTGGGATTGAGGCATAGTTATTGTTTGTAGTTAAAAACAAAAAATATCAGCTATTTCTACAATCTAAAGGCAGGTTATAATAAATCATCTTTTCTGTTGATCAGGAGCAGAAAGGAATTACAGGAGTGTGGAGTTGCGCCGAACAAGTTCATACAGGGCCAATGAGATGAAGACCTCAGTTTTCTACAGGTCTGCAGCTATCTATAATATAATTTGTTGAAGTCTAAGAAATCTGTTGAAGCTTGTATGGGGTTACTTAACCTCTCAAGCAAGAAAAGATCTGATCAGAATAATTATCTCAATTTTTAAGACTCACAATCATGTAACAGGGAGGGTTCTGGAAGTGATTTTTTCTTGTGTTTTTCCTAGGTAATGGTGACATTCCAAGCGTTTAACTTGTATACATTCTTGGTTCTTGCAACAAAATCATAAAATATAGTGCTGAGGGTTTTGAGTAAGGTAAATGCACTATAAGCCTATGCAGAGACAAAGTTGCCTTCTGATTGCAGCAGATATTTGCCAAACCATATGATGCAGATATAAATTACTCCTATAAGGTAGTTGCTTCCATCTTGTGTATGGGAAGTTGAAAGCAAATATCAAACTGATGAGTCCATACCTCTTGTTGGAGATTTCTGTCAACCCATTCCTTGAGTCTGTCTATTCTCATCTTAATCCAATCTTTCACCATGTTGGCAATTGCACCTTCAGCTTCAAATGGCGGCATCTCACGGATAATCGCCTTTCCACCATCATCACTGTCCACTGAATCTTCAACAGCAATCTGCACAAGATCTTTCTCCAATTTATCTGCTGCTCTCAGTACTTGTACAGCATCTGGAGTCAATTCTGTTATACTCGAAACAAATTGTTTAAGCTCATTCCCATAGCACACGTGTAGGGTGGCAACGGCTACTCCTGCAGCAAAAGGATGCCATCTCTTTAAGATGGGACTAAAAATCTCCTTCTCTTTAGAAGCCTGCTCACCAACATCCTTTGCAAGGATGGCAAGGACAGGAAGAGGATTTGGTTGGTGTCTTGATGCTCTCCTGCTTGAATCTGCCTTCTCCATTAACTGCAATCAAGATAACCAAATTTCTAGTTTTAAATTGCACTCAGATGGTCATTCTGATGAAATGTTAAGCTGACTTTTTAAGCTACGCAATAAGGGACTGCACCAAACACAATCACTGCCCTTTCTATAAGCAACTGGTGACAGTAGAAGCAAATCATTACAAATATACCCCCAAGATGAGAATAGTGGCAAAACTTAGAGAGAACTAAAATTTCATACGAGTTTGAGATGGGTTAGTGAGGATTGAAGAAAATTAGCAGCCTATGTCCTGAAATATGAGAATTTAGGAGAAACTTACAGGGGAAAAAAACTGCATACAACTTAGAGACATGCTGTCAACAAAGGCAGTGGACGGAACATGACCAAGATAGAAAGTATATCATGTAAATTGGACCTGAAAGTAGAATCAGATTGGAACAACCCAAACAAAAGTGGAGTAATTTGAAATAGATGATCTATTTTCAGATAAAGGAGATAGATGCAGTATTTTACCCACATTCACATGCCTTCAGACATACTACACTTATACTTCTGTTTAGTGTCGGAACTCGAAATTTGTGCAAGGGGATTCAGAAAAGTACTAGAATGTCACTTGGGATTTGAACCTGAAACCTGAACCAATTTTTGAATCCCTTTGTCATTACACTAGAATCCTCCCTTATGCAAAGAGGATTTAACAATTTAAATATAAAAAAGAAATTAGTTTTTGCCCTACTTGCACAGTATAATTTTCCAATGGAGGGGAGATCCAATTTTAAATGTTAAAAGTATGCCAGACAACAGAAATTACAAAATTTATGAATCCACACCTGAAAATCCTAATTTGGAAATTCACACACTATTGACTTGACGTTTTGAAAACAGTTAGTGAAAAGGTATTGCTTGCTGATTAAATCAGCAAGTATAAATTTGTTTAAAAGAAATCAAGCCTAATTACTGGTATGTTCCAAATAAAGTTAAAGAAGATGGAACTTACCTGAGCAAATGCAGTGCGAAGCGATGACCTGATGTAAGTGTCAATTCTACTACGAGCCACATCAACTTCGCCCTTACGCCGCCGCCGATATTCATTAGAAATATCTTCAACAAGAATTTTTGCTGCAGATACCCCTATAGATACAATGGTTGGCATTGATTCAATATTCCCGGCATCAAAAGTGTCATGGTATGCAAGAAGCCTTTTCTCAGCCCATCCCAACATTGCTGTTAATGTAGAATTCAGGATCTTAGCATATGAAGGATCTTTTGTCGTCTTTGCATCTTTTGCGACTTCAGCTAGCTGACTATCAGCAGCCTCTAACAGATCGGTCTCAACTTGACCAGTCGCGACATAACGATTAAATAATACCCATGAAAAGCAAATATTGTGAAGCATTTGATTAAGTCCGAGAATTCCCCAAGTTTTCTTTATGAGGTCCATAAGTTCATCAACTTCCTCTATGATAGACGCTTCGTCATTTACATCAAAGCATGCCTCCAGAAGTATCTCATAGAGTCTGAGATTCAAAGGCAAACCATCAGCCCAGTGGCATGAATCAAAAAGTGATCCATCAGATGACCTATTAGAAAGAGCCATTACAGCTGTACGGAGAACTTGCATCGACTCATTGTTTCTCCCTGTTTCAATCGGACAATCTAAGGCAGCTTGAATAATTTGCCGCAGCCTCTGCGCAGCAGAATTCGACTTATCCAGTGGCATGTGTGGATGTAAAAGAAGTCCAGCTTCAAGAAATTTTAGATTTCTTTTCTGCCAGGCATCATATTCTCTCTGATCAGTAAAATCTGCAGCTTTGAACTGTTGTAAGAGCTCCAGCGGGAGAACTGTTGACTCGATTCTTCTCCCAACCTGTATCATACACATTAAAACATGACTTGTTACAGCAAATTGTATCAAAATTAACCATTCATTAAGCATTAACAGATCAGCGATGCTCATGAGAAAGTGTGTAAAATTTACATGAAAACTTGGTTGAAAGGAACAGAGAAGAAAGAAAGTCAATACTGTTAAGTCGAACTGATCAGCGTAGCAACAGAAAGATTGATTTTTGTTTCACTCATGGAAAAAATGTCTGAGAATACAAGATTCAAAGAGCAAACAGGACAAAGAGGTAAAAACAAAAACACTACAGCAAAAGACAAACATGATGGATATTCAACAAAAATGACATAAGAGAGCAGAAAAATCCATTAAAGAATAATGATCAAGGTTAGTCACTACATTTATGCCTTAGCTGCATTTAGCAGGTCCATCATCAGACAAATGATATAGCTGAAACTCCACACATCCTGCTAAATTCAGTCACAGAAGCACAGATTGGCGGATAATATCACACCACCAAATCAATATAATATTGTTAATGAGGATACTGCAAATGCAATAAATAGGGCTCAAAAAAAATGCACTACTAGTCAATCTCTAAGGAAGGATTTTTTTTTTTGATAGCTACCTTTAAGGAATAATTAAGGTCTATTTAATGGACACATTATTCACCTAATGTACCCATGTCAAATGGGTATAACATAACTGTGGGTGATTTGATCCCGTAATTCAAATACCTCGAAGCATACTAATCAAAACATACCCATATCTATGCTGGATAGTACCCATACACAAGTCCAAAAAGGAAAGGAGGCTCTGAAGTTGTGTATAAAAGGAACGTTCGACTCTCAGAAAGAACTGCTTGGATTCATTTAATCCAATATCCTCCAGGAAAAACTCCCCGGAAAATTACCTCAGTTCAAACTGAACATTGCATTTTTTGGTCACAAGCTCTAACCCCAGCAAATTGGTACCACAAGGACAGAAATGGTGCTCAGAATTCGCCCCAACTTGAATAATATTGCTGTTCTTAAAGGCAGAAACAAAATTGCCGTTAATGACATTAATTGAGCAGTTTTCCAAACAGATCGAACTTGTAAATTGCAACTCACCACAATATGAAGACTTTATCAAGAATTAAACGTTAATACGCCCAAAAAGCATATAAAAATGGAAAAAACTAGTGTTAATTCCCTAACAGATCAAACATGTAAAATCCAGACCCACCAAAAAAAATGCAAACTTTACCGAGAATTACCATTCATTTACCAGAAAAACACACAAAAATGCATAAACCAGTGATAATTCACTCAGATAGCAAATTTGTAAGATGCAACCCCACAAGAAAATTCAAGGTTTATAAAGAATTTACACTAAATAGAGCAAAGGGACTACACATTAGCTCTAATTAAGGTACCTGGCCAGCAGTAATTCTCAAAAGAGCTCTACGAATTCTCGAATCAAAATTCTCAGAAACCTTCATTTGGATCCTCATAAGCTCCCCTATGGTTACAGGCTTCTTGGGTTTTCCACCAGAGCCCGGGCTACCCTCAGTCCGCTTAATTCCCGAACTGGAGCTAGATCGAAGGCCCAAAGCTTTCTTCATTTTAGAAGCAGCAGTAGACGTAAGAGATCTTTGCATAGAAGGTGAAGACGAATTGGAATTAGACGCTGATGGTGACGGTGACGGAGATCGATCGGAGGAATTAGAGGGAATGTAGGTTAAGGCTTTTCCGGTGGAAGTCCGGCAAGAAGCTACAAAGATCTCGTAGGCAGTTTCTCGGAGGTCAGTAGTGGAGAGTGACGGAGTAAGGTCAGGGAATGGTGATGGAAGTGGAGATAAAGCGGAGCTGGAAGTTGAGAAGCGAGAGCTACTGGTGGCTCCGCTTCCCAAAGACATGGTGGACACGGCGGCGGAGGCGGCAGTGGTGGAGTCTCGCCGGGAATAGCCTAAAGTACGGTCTCTGAAGAGAGACGCCATTGTTAGAGAGAGAAAAGGTCTGTAATTTCTACTTACGATTTTGGGAGAGACGAGTAAAGAGAGAAGAGAATATAGGAGTACTTCTCTTTCCTTTTTTATTTTTTTCCTTTTTGCTTTCCAAATTTCTGACTTTTTCTTTTGGAAATAAAATAATACTGACCTAATTTATATTTTAACAGGAAAAATAATTATGGTAACTAATGACAGTATGTTGAGAAAACTTGCATTAATTATTTTTAACAGGAAAACTAATTATTGGAGCTTATTTATGTAAGGTTTGTAAATGATATTAGTAAAAAAAAATTGGTTCCTTTCCTTTGTTCATTTTTACTTATTTAGGGCTTTGCATATTTTAAAAATAAAATAAATTTTCTTGAGTATTTTGTCAGTAATACATATTAATTAATGTATAGTTTTATATTTTGAAATATAATTAGAAGAATAATTAATTCATGTTAAAGGTAAAAGGGAAAAAGGATAAATATACCCCTGAACTATCGTAAATGGTATGCAAATACCCTCCGTCATACTTTTGGGACATTGGTGCCCCTGCCGTCCAAAAACTAGAGCATATATGCCCTTCACTCTAATGGAAGACTAAATAAGGACACGTGGCGCAATCTTATCCGTCAATAAATGTCGAATCGGTGGATAAGATTATGACACGTGTATGCCCGTTAGTATAAAGGGTATATATACTCTAGTTTTTTGACGACATGGGCACCAATATCCCAAAAGTATGACGGAGGTATTTGTATATCATTTACGATAGTTCGGGGTATATTTATCCTTTTTCCAAAGTAAAATATATAAATATTTTAATATATTAAAAATAGAAATATATTTTTAATATAGTAAATAAGTAAATTGATAAGGTAAGATCTAGTCTCCCGCTTGTACTATTTTTATTGAGGATTTACTAGGTTTATTATTAATAAAAAATACTAGACCAGACCATGTCTAGTGGTATAAATTTAACTTTTAAAAAAGAAAGTAAAAATATACTGAGGTAATAATAGTTAAATGATTTTTGCAATTTAACATTGATGATTAAACAGTCATAAATGAGTATTGTAGGAAAATCTAGGAAGAATTCATTAGATATATATCCTCTTAATTTCCAAATTAAATGTATTTCTATAGGAATCTAAGTGATTAATTTACTTATAATTTATTTGGTGGAGGTCAAAGAAATTTATTTTTAAAAAGTAAGATGTTTGAACAAGGTTTTTGATGAAAATATTTTTTCTGGAAAATATAGCTATCAGAGTTAAATGTATAGTTTTTCCCTAAAAAAATTTTTGAGAAAAATATACTTAAAAATACATTTTAAAAAGATTTGGTCAAACACTAATTGTCTAGAAGTGTTTATAAGATTTATTAATCAAACATAAATTGTGTTTTGTCAAACATGCTATTTATTAATATTGTTTCAAAAAGAATACACAACTCAAATATTGGATACTTCCTCCGTCTCAAAATAAGTGTCGCTCTAAAAAAAATGATTGTCTCAAAATAAATATCGCTATACCTTATTTTAAAGAATTATTTCTTCTTAATAATATTTAGTTCTCAACAAATCCAGTAAATAGAAATAACTTGGTAAATTATATTTTACATTTATTACTTGTTTTAATTAACGTAAAACGAATTAAAACGAAGCTTATTTTAGAATAATGTATTAATTACTGACATTCGTTCTTTCGTATATATAGTTTCATACAGATATAAACACCAATCATTTAGAAATTGCATTATTTAACATAAATTTAGTACTTAATAAATTGGAAAAAAAAAGAGTGGAACTATTTCTTCTTTAAAAAAATAAAAATTTGGGTGTTCAAACTTTATTTCTTGAAGTGTAAAAAAGAATTTTGAGAACAAATCTGTGAGTGAAGTGAAGAACCTCAACTACTTCCTAATTTAATTTGTACGACTCACTCTTTTTTTTAGTCAGTTTAAAAAAAGATAAATTAATAATAATTTAATTTTAATATATTTATTTTATCTTTAATAAAATAATTTATAGTTATACAAAAATGTGTGATTTACTCCGAATCTCCGATCACAAATGTTAAAAATATTTCTTCCTTTATTAAATTCTAATCATATGAAATTACATCATATAAATCGAAACGAATAGAATAATTTGGGTGAGATTAAACTTGAATATAGTGTATTAGTGTATCATGTATGTAGGACAATTTGCTGGAATGTGAAGGATATTGGTTGGACTTTAAACTAGTTCTTGATATTTGGGACACTAGCCCACATACTTTACAAGAATGTGTGTATTTCCTTTTCTTTTTTTTCTTTTCCTTATTTTGTTTTGTCTAAAAAAAGAATAATAATTTAAGAGTGTGAAATGACATAGATGATAATTAATTAATATAGTGATAGCGGTGGCAAAAAATATGGGCATGTTCTCATTGTGTTGTAGGACCATTTTTTATTGTTTACTACTATACATGCACATGGCATTATATAAAATCGTTAGTTAAATAATACTAATGGATTAACAGACAGTTTTACAAATGTTTTTTAGTACTAAAATCTCAATTAATTTGGTGTTGACTTTTTTGTCGTTGTGAAAGCGGTAAATTTGGCTAAATTTTAAACTTAAAAGAGATAATTTTGGTATGTTTTATGGTGGGAAAGGATCAAAATCATCCTTTAGATTTGAGCTTATAATTAAGCATTGACAAACACAATGACTTGATTAATCAGAGTGGTCTACATTATTTTCTTTAGGCAAAATGGCACTCCATTAAAAGATTTATTGGTAATTAAAATATCCATTCCGACAAAAAAAGAAAGACATGTAATAGTTCATATCGTATGACATAAAGCATTAACAGTCCTTAATATTTATAAAAATGATGCATATTTAGTCAGAATTAACAAAAAAGAAAACAATAACTAACGAAATAGTGGTTGGTTAAGGTTAATCTTTAAACCATACACCTATTCTTATTAATTTTGTTTTCATCCATGTAAAACTAAAATTAACTTTATAGTTGAAAGGGGTTAAAACAATGGAATTGAACGATACTATTTAATTGTTACATCATAATATAAGCTTAAAAGGTAATTGAATGATCTAAACTATTTAACCCTGAAGTTTAACATCCAATTGTTTCTAATGTTTCTCTCTGAATGAATACTATTTCAAGTAGATCATTCTTTAAAAAGTATTAATATTTGTGGACTTAAAACGAGGTGAAATTTTATTAAGTAGTAAAAATTATATTGTTAATAGGAAGAAGCAGCAATAAGGGTTGTGATGGAGTGGTAAGTACTCCTTCATCTTTAACCAAGAGGTCTCGGGTTTGAGCCCCCTTGGGTACGGAGTCACCTTTGTTAGGGAGCGCATTACCCCACAATGTGGGACTTTTCGGCACGAATCCAAATTTAATCGGACTCTAAATCTCCAATGTGGTTATCGAACACTGGGTGTGGGAAATTAAAAAAAAACAAAATAGGAAGAAGCAAAATTGTGATGGGATGAGGAGATACAAAAAGTTAAAGTTAAAAGAGATTGCTATTACAAATTACCAAAAGTAAAGAAATTGAAGCTTCGAAGAAAATAAGAAAGCTAAAAAAAAAATAGGAAAAATTACTTGAATGAGTAGCTTTTAATAAATAAATAATTACTGATTTTAACGATATTTTTTATTTATTACTTCCTCCGTTTCAAAAAGAATGACCCCCTTCCCTTTTTAGTTTGTTTAAAAAAGAATGATCTCTTTCCTTTTTTGGTAACATTTTACTTTCAACTTTCCACGTGGCATGTTTAAGGCCACAAGATTAAAGGACAACTTTGTACATTTGACATAACTTTAATTTAGGGCCACAAGATTCAAAAATCTTCTTTATTTTCTTAAATTCAGTGCCAAGTCAAACTAGGTCACTCTTTGTGAAACGGAGGAAGTACTATTTATAGCAATATTATAGTAAATCTGCAATATGTATTAAAAGTGAATTATGTATGCAATATATGTATTAACTATAACTGTTTTAAAATATATTATGCTAGTTGGGTAAGAAATTGACTATTATAAATGTATTAAAATGTGTGATAAATATATTATTCATCAATAAAACTTGTATTATATGTGTTTTATAAATTGAACTATGTAATATGTATTAAAACTATATAATAAATATATTAAAAGTTATCAAGTGAAAAAAAAAAAATATTTCTATAAATAGTAAACATTTTCTTAATATAGTATATTTATGTAAGTTTCCAATAAATTATTAGTAAAGCCCAACAAGAAGCTTTACACAACTTGTATCAAAAGATACACACGCAGGGAGAGGAAAGGATAAATGTTTTAAACTATCGTTGGTCCATAAAGAAATTAAAAACTTAAATAAAGTGAAATCTATTAAAGATGATTCTCAATAAGTATGTTGACATGAGATAACGAAATCAAATAGATATGAAGAATAGGCTATTTTGATGAATTGGTTAACTCGAATGACAATAATAACATCTGAATCTCCTCATGCATATGTGCATGGTACAAATTTTAATCATGCACACTTCATAAAACTGGGGTTATAGAGAAAATGTCATGAAAAATATTAGGATCAATAGAAAAGCATGTAGTGGCATTTTAAAAAAAAAAAGAGTTGAAGTAGCATTGTTATTAAGCTATTAAATGATATACAAAAAAGTAATAGAATATCTAGTGAGGTTGGGAAAAAAAAATTTGGATCTCAATTTATAGGACAAAGGAGGTATTTAAAGTTATGCAAATTATCGTGATATTAGACTATGGTCATACAATGACTTTGAGAGAGAGTGATAGGTTGTACATCAATGACTTTGGGAGAGAGTAAATAACTATACCTCGATAACGAGCTATTTGATTAAAAGTTTTGAATTGCAGTCAAATATAAAGAATCGAATTGAGGAACCTATTTCATGCTTAAAAGTCTTTGTAGTTGTTAATTCGAGATTTCTTGTATTAGGTCGATTTTCGAGTTGTACTATTTTCAGCTTTCCTAGAAGCAATTGTTTAGAGATAAACGAAAATAGGAACTTGATTTCAAATTATAGGTAACTCGATAGGGGAAACAACAATCTGTGAAGATTTTTGCTCTAGGGATTAAAGTTATATAATTTCCGGTTGCAATTATTGTAATATGAATTCTATTGAGGTTCATTGGTTTAGTGAATTTGGGACAAATTATGCAGATGTGCAAGTCGTAGTTTTTACATTTATGAGCCAAATATTTTTCACGTAAAATATTATATTCTTACTTTATTGCAATTCTAACATGTTCCATCATGACTTAGACAAAAATTAGACAGAAATCATGTGAGTTTTTAGGACGTGCAAAATATCAGGTTATTTTCTTGCCAATAAAAGTACTGATGAAAATTTATTGCGAAGAAAATGAAAAGAGTTGTTTTAAAAAAAAACTTACAATTTCTTCAAACTTAGGTAGACTTGGCCAAAAATAAATAGGACACAAAATAAAAGATTTTTTTTTACGGGAAAGAGTACAAAAGTACATTATCTATCTGAAAGAGAGCACATATACCTTCTGTTTATTTTTGGTATAAAAATACCCCTCTCGTCTAATTAAAGGACCACAAATGTCCTTCCTTTTGACGGATCGCCACAAGATCCTAATTGGCATCCAACATGTCAAAAAATTGTCTATACAATTGTCCACTCAAGCTGTCCAACGTGGCTAAAACGTTATTCTCTCTAAATTGATGTTTTCCTCTTTCATTTGGAATCCTAATTTCATATTTCTAAATTTGAAATTAGGGTTCTAATGAGAGAGAAAGGCATCAATTTAGAGGATGAGAGTGTTTTAGCCACGTTGGACTGCTTAAGTGGACAATCATGTAGATAATTTTTTGACACGTCGGATGCCAAGTAGGATCTAATGACATCCCGTTAAAAGGAAGAGCATTTGTGGTCTTTTAGCTAGACAAGAGGGACATTTTTTATACCAAAAACAAATGAACGGTATAAGTGATCCATTTCAACTAGTTGTAATTTTGACTTTTTTTTTATACAGTTAAGACATCAACCAATTAATAATACGTTTTAGTCATATATAATATGATCTAGGAGTTTTTTAACCTTATCATAAATTTATACGCAAGTAAAAAAAAAAAATAGTATATACATTACTGGTATAATATCAGATAAATTTAAATAGAGAAACATGATCAATAAAAATATAACTGATTTAATTTATTTGATACTGATACATAATTACTACTTATTACTTTCGTGAGCACTTGCAATTTTATACAATTGACTTTGGCTTGTCCTCACTTCTCACCCTAATTTTATAATTGATGAGAACTGAGAAGGCGACTTATTTTTATTCTTTGGAGCAAGTTATTGAAAAATTGGAAAAAATGAATAAAGGCCAATCATATACAGCAAGAATGAAAGTGACTTATGTAATTTTCTAATCACTATTATATTATATTGTTGGCACTTGGTCTAGCTATTTCAGTTTCAGTATGTACGAGAAAGCATATCATATGGTTTTCTATATTCAACAATTTGCTTCTACCAAATTTTTTGTAACCTTTACTTTGATATTATTGGATGACCTATGATGCCAACATGAGTTATGGTTTGGTGGTGGGATTGATTCACTTTTATTCAGAAATCTCGGATTCAAATTTTGAATATGAAAAAAATTCTCTAGGAGCGCCACCACCGAATATGTTTTGTAGTACGCGGTTCAAATTTAGTCAGGACTCCAATGCGAGCTACGAATACGGAGTAGAAAACCAAAAAAATAAATTAAATTTGATGACCCATGATAGTATATCATAATATTTAGCATGATAAATAAATAAATTAGTTAAAAGTGACAGTTGGGCCAATGATTAGGACAGCTCCCCACTCTAATGTAAGTGTGATAGAGAAATACCAACAAGACAAAGCACACATGCTTACTCCAACTATTTGTATATAGACTATAGAGCAAGTATAAATGAATAAAAATACCTTAAAAAAATTGAAATACACAAATGATTTTCAAATATCGAAAATAAAATTTTCAAATAAAAATATCACAATTTTATTTTTTTGAAAAATATCTGAAAAATATATTAAGTTTTTTTATCTCATAAAACAAAAGATTATTTATTAAAACATGTCTTTCTAAACAGATAAGGATTTAAGCCTCGTTGTAGAGAAAATTCAACAACTGAGAAATGAGAAAATGTTGTCGTTGCATCATATTGATACTACTAATGTTCTCCAAAAAAATAATTAAAAAAGATATTGATGATGCATGGAAGAAAATGGTTTTGAAACCTTGCAAAAAAATTAATGTGAAAGAATTTCTTCGACTAATGATTGAAAAAACATATTCTTTTGAAATTCTTCCACATTTTTTAAGTAGGATTCGAAACAAATTCCTTACATGCATTATCAAAATCTTCTTTTTCAATTTTTGGAATATAGCACCAATATGATGCAATGACCACATTTTCTCATTTCTCAATAGTTGAATATTCGGCTCGCACAAATGACTTTATTTTTAATTTTTTTTTTGAGAAATATCCGAAAAATATATTAAGTTTTTTAATCTCACAAAACAAAAAATTATTTATTAAAACATGCATTTTCAAACAAATAAAGGATTTAAGCCTTGCTGTAGAGAAAATTCAACAACTGAGAGAAATGAGAAAATATAGTCGTTGCATCATATTGATACTACTAATGTTCTCCAAAAATTGGAAAAATAAAATATCGATGATGCATGGAAGAAAATTGTTGTGAAACCTTGCATAAAAAAAATGTGG
>JAJOOH010002563.1:0-31150 GCA_029582605.1 Solanum gracilifrons
ATTCTAATTTTCTAAGTTTTGATTAATGATTTTGACTAAGGTAAGTTCTAGTTATGTTTCTAGGCTTAATCTGACTAAAACCTCATGATTTAGGGTTTAAACGACGTATCTTAGGGGTTAAAAGAAATAGGAAAAGACCAAAAGACCCCTGAATTAACTGCTGTCGGAGTGATCGACGGATTGGACCTACGGTCCGTCAATCAATCGACTGTCCGTCGATTGGGTCCGTAGGTCGAGTCTGCCTGACAGGGCTTCACTAAAACGAGCATAACTTTTTACTCGGAGGTCGGAATTAAGAAAACTCGGTGGCGTTGGAAAGATAATTCAATTATATATCATACCATTGGTCATGGGACACACAATTCGTTTTGTGCTAAAAGTTATGACCATCTGAAGTTGACCCATCAATAATTTTCAGCTAACTGGCTGCTGACCCTCATCTACGGTTAGACCTATGGACCGTGGATCGAATGACGGTCTGTGCTGGTCGACCGTAGTTTGTGTTAGAGGCTGGGTAAGGGAAGTCTCGATCCACGGACACAGACCACGGACTGTGGTCTGATCTATGGACTGTGGGTCTGTCCGTGAGTCGGGACTTAGCCTATTTTCTAAGCTGGGTCTTGGAGGTGTTTCAGTGTTGAACCACGGACCACCAGCACGGGCCGTGGTCTGACCTACGGTCCGTGGATGGCAACTGTGGGTTGCACCTGAAACTTCTCAAAATCTACATTTTTGGTCTGTTTCAAATACGGGGTGTTACAGACTGCCCTTACCTTCTACAACTTCTGCTGCTCTTCTATGGCTCCTGAAGATGACTCAACATTGCAATGAAGAGGAGTAGTTGCAATTTGTCGTTTCTTTTTCATATTTGATAATATCTTGAAAATTGATTATTTTTCTCCTCTTAATCTTCAATGGTGTGAATAGCTCTGAAATTTTTCTTGATGGAATAACACCTCTCTTAGAAATCAATTCCTTAACAGCACTAGTAAGAGGATCAAGAGACTTCTTTACATCTGCACCAATAGATATTAACTGAGCATCTTTGTTCTTGCATTCTTCACCTTTACATGCAGAACATGAGCTAGAAGAAGGAGCAAAAAATGTGGTATGTCCACTGAAATGGGTGAATCCAGCATACATACCACCAAAATCATCAACATGCTCACTACCACTTTTAGCACCAACATCACCAATATTAACATCAACATCAACACCAACATTTATTGCAACATCATCAGCATCACCAGAACAATAAGTGCTTCCTTTTTGATTGTTGTTTTCAACCAGTTCTTTTTTATCAGATCTGTTGTAGGGTCTGATTTTGTGTCAATGATTTCTAGAGTTAAAAGGAATGACATTTGCAACTCTTGCTCTGTGGGGACAAGCCAAAGATGTACAATCTATAAACAAAAGTAATTTATATTAAAACTAATCTATAAATTATAATAGATAAAATATTTATTGCAATATTTACCTATTAATTGTATTTCTAACAGATGACCCATTTGTTGCAACAGATGAACCATCTATTGGAAGAAAGCTAAACAGTAGCAAATGATCAAGTTTTCTTCCAACAGATGACCCATCTATTGCAACAGATAGTTCATCTGTTGGATGTAAGGAAAATAGCAACAAATGATTAAATTTTCGTCCAACAAATGGCCCATTTATTGCAACATATCGGTCATCTGTTGGACAAAAGCAAAACAACAATAAACAATTTTTATTCTGTTTTTATCTTCCTCCTCTACTGTTTCCATATTTTCATTTTGTTTCTGTACGTCTACAGAAGGTAACACATCGTCTTTTTGTGAAATGACAAATGACTTGTTCAACAAGTTCTTCTAATGGTGTTTGTACTTTAGCTACTTTACTTGATTTATACGAGACTGATTCACTTGTTTTTCTTTTGGAAGCCATTTTATCTACAAATAGAAAAATTGAAAAAAATTACAATCAATTTGTGCATCATTCAAAAAAAGATAGCAATAAACAGTGAAGATTAATATAGCCGATCCTAACTAGCTTGGAACTGAGGCATGATTGTTGTTGCTTAAGCCAGAGACAATTTACTGGCCGGAGATGAAAAGAAACACATAACAAGCTATATACGAAAGTTCAACCAATCACCAGAACTAGGACATTTCATATACTTATATTGTCCAGGCATTACAAGGCTCAACAAACATAAATTAAGGAAAAAAATGTGCAGAGAATAAGAAAAACAGGATCACAACATTTTTCTAGCAACATTAATAGTAGCTCTAATAAGACACATATAATATAGTCTGCCAAAAGAAACATAGACAGTGACTTATTATCTCCTTTATTTATGTCCTTCAACATATTATAAAGTATATAACAGTACCAACTTGAGGACCACATTTTGGTTGCTGCAAATGGATTTCATTTGTTTTTGAAGTCACAACCATTTGGTTTTGAAGTCACATTTGTTTTTGAAGTCAGAACCATTTCTAAACCCTTAGCAACCATTTGTTTTTGAAGTCACAAGTGACTAGTCCAAAGCTACTCAGATTTGTGATCAAGGATTCATTCTAAAAGCTGAAATGGTCCCAAATCTATAGTTGTCTATATTACAATGTACAATAAACAATATTCAGTTACACCTATACATTATACATGTACAAACTCAACCAATGAAAAAAATAAAAAAGGGGCAGTCACTCACAGTCAACAAAAAAACTATCAATGAAACTTGGGATTGGATCATCTAGCTTTGCCAAATTTTGGTAATAATAGATACATAAATATGCAGGAAGTAAGAATTTGGACTCCAAGAACCAAAATTTCCTGTAGAACATGTCGACCCATCAAGAACCCAGTTGGGCAAACCCCTTTTCTTCCCCATCTTACCTAAATTATCAACTAACCCCACAAACACAAATCACTCTCCAATTACCCAAAAAACAAGAAAACCAAATAAACAAGTATTTCTTTCTAGAACAATCAGTTGGTCCACTTCTTAAAGCATAAACAAGCAAAAGCTTCATTGTCTCAACTTGAATTGCACAAAACCTGGGCAGCGCTTGAGGGAAGAGACAATTTTTTTTCAAAAGCCCTAATGAAAAAAATTAAGTTTTACCTGCAAATCGTTGTTTCCTTGGATGGTTAGAATAGACGAATCGAAAGTTTAAAGTACTGCCGTCAGAAGTTGAAAGTTGTCGGAGAAATTGATTGTCCCGATCGAAGCAATTTTAAATTTTTGATAGAGGAGAACGCTTTCTTCTGTGAGAGAGAGGAGAACGTTTGAGAGAGGGAGTGGAAAGTTTGTTTATTTAGTGGGTGGATTGTTTTGTATTTCTAAAAAGATTATAACTTTTGAAAATGTTAATTGAGTCCACAATTAACTTAATTTAATAGTTAAGTGTGTTTGACCTTTTCTTGGTCAAAATAGTTACCAATAGTTAATTCCAAACTTAAAGGATACCTTTCCTTCAATTTTCTCTAATAACTCTAATGAAAAAATAATGTATAACTTATCTAAATCCCATAGTGTAAAGAGTAAATTACATCTTATCCCTACTCTTTTTCTAATTACAATAATCCCTTAAAATATGTACCTTCCGGATACATAAGTCACCATCCGGATACATTAATTTTAATACGGGAAGAATCCTTCTGTTGAGCTAAAAAGGGAATAAAATCTGAAAACCTAATTAAATCCCATAAATTACGCTTACGTTTCTTCTTACTCTCAATCATACAATGGGAAATCCAGAACGAAGAAATTCAAAATTTCAAATCGCTCCCAATGGATACCCAAAATCCCACGTCTTGTCTTCACCTACTTTTCACTACCCTAATTATAATTTCACATTTTATTTCTAATACTCGTTCTTTTCAATTATAGAATCTCCAATGATACTGTATTACTGTTCATCAAGATTCATCTTTTCTGGTGAGAATCCAATCCATTTTTTCCAGCTAAACCCCCTTTTCCCCCTTTTTCTCAAAATGGGGTTCCTTTCTTGAAATTTGAGATGTTATTTTGAGTAGTGACTGGTGTGAAATTTGTAGTTAATCAACACCCTTTTGTGTATTTTGCTTTTATCATTTTAAATATCAAATTTTTAGTTTAGTGATTTAAGAATCTTGGATCTTTATTTGACTTTGAGATTCAAAGGTTGATATGTTTTGTTTTGTGGAGAGAACTAACTGAAGTTTGTGAATCTCAAATCAATCATTGCAACTGAATTAGAGATCGATGAGTTGAGGAAAAATTTGGAGATCTGATACATCGTTGACGTGAAGAAACAAGAGTTTGGATTTTCAATGTATCCGTTATGTATTGATTCAACAAACAAAAAGGCTGAAGAGATGCATAACTTTAATGGATCATTCATACCTTTTATAATGTTATGTAATCGTTTTTTGAATTTCATTTTCGAGATTGATAGATTTATCAATATACTACTATTTATGTATCTTGTTTAAATTGATAAGTGTTGTATTTCTACTAGATACATTAAATAAGAAATTTTTGCCCATAAAATGTTAGGTTTGAGATCGATACATTACTGTTTGGTAATTATTATGTATCAGATACATTTAGTATAAATTTGAATTTACGTATCATGCCTAAAAAATTAGTGCATGATACATTATTATTTATGTAACTTATCTTGTTTGAGAGAACAATTCATATGTATAAAAAATTTGTAGATGAAAAGGCTGATACATGAGGATGATACATTTGGTAGAGTTTTTGTATCAAGTATCAATACTAATTAAGGTTATGTATCAAAACTAATATTTGAACACGATACATTGTGCATGCTAGAATTGTAATGTATCATAATGTTGAAACGAAGACAGTATACATTAGTTTAAGAAACAAAATCAACTAGATACATTAAAAATCTGAACCTAAATGTATCAGAAAAGATGAACCACCAAAAAATCGAAAAAAAGTCAACAATCTAATCAACGGAAAGCAACGAAGATGTATCCTTCTCAGACTAATTAGGTAAGCTCAATACTGAAAGATCGAACCAATGGAATGAGGTGTATCAAAACCGCCATTAGAAAATCCTGGAACAATTCCAAATGCACTCCAAGATGAACTTTCTGCATTAGCCACGTTTTCCAGCCCTCTTCCAGTAAAGAGATAGAAAGTAACAAATTCAATAAATTTTTAAGATGGAAAAACTAAAAAAATAAATTTAAAATTGAAGTGATGCAAAGAAATCTACCTCTTGAA
This sequence comes from Solanum gracilifrons, assembly GCA_029582605.1. NCBI lineage: Eukaryota > Viridiplantae > Streptophyta > Magnoliopsida > Solanales > Solanaceae > Solanum > Solanum gracilifrons. The sequence goes on from JAJOOH010002563.1 coordinate 5,225, forward strand.
TAACTTGAAATCATTAATTGGGAAGAGAAAATTTTTGAAATTCAAAAATGGATTAATGGAGGTAACTGTAGAGAGATTTGTGGATTTGAAAAAGGAAAGAAAATCATGGGTATAAGATTTCAAATTAATTTATCCGAAAAAGGGAATGATGGGAGCAAAAGAGGGAATTTTTGATATTTTTTGAAGTGGTAGGGAAAATAAGAAAATGTGATAATAAATGGTTGGTAGTTAGGTAATTTTTCCAAAAATAAATAAAAAAGAAAAATTCATTTGGACCTAAAGCCCAAATCAAAACAACATTACATGGATATAGGAGACCAGCCCACCCGGTCCGCTCCCTCTCCTTTAAATATCTTCCTTAAGATTAGGATTTTTATTTCCGCCCCACACTATTCATTTTCCCAAACGGCTTCCACACCTACACAATATTTGCACTGTGGTTGAACAAGAAACTCCACCTCCTCATTTTACATACCATCAATGTTTTTAAGTTGATCATCCTGCTTCTTTGGCCATCAGGTAACAATACAAAGTACTCTTTTCTTTGTGTTTTTCTATTTTTGTTGTTTCATGCAACTGGCCTTTTTCCCCATAGTTGTGCTCTCCGGTACAATCGCTTGTGCTCTTGATGTTTTGTAAATGGAAACCATCTACGGGATGAAAAATTGTTAATTGTTTCATTTATAAAAAAATTAGGCATTCTTTATTATTATTATTTTTTATAAAAATGAAGAAGTGTTTGTTGTGTTGATATGGTTATTACCAATGGGTGTTAAAGTTGGATTTAAAAATTGTTTTTGAAGCTTGAGATGAAAAAGCTTTGCTCCTGAGTTCACTTTCATACATCGAGTTTCATCATGTTTAGTGATTATTTATGGAGATAAAATTTTGAAATAACGTTGGTTAAGTTTTTGAGTTTAACTTTGATGTGTTGTCTGATTTAATTCTTGTTTGGATTGGCTTCTCTGTTTGCAATGATATGAGAAATAAAAAGAGTTAGATCTTGATTTGTTTAAATTGATTTATCATTGGAGAAATAAGTCTTGAATAAAACTTAATTTATTTCACAAATTAGAGATGTCCTTGGTTGTAAAGCATATATACTAGTGTATTCCATTTGGGTTCAGGGGTGTAATTTCAAAGCATGAATAGTATTTTTTGGGGCTTAGACCAATGTTTAAGGCCCTATTAATAAATGTGAGAAGAGTTATATATGATACGATTCTCCTATTTTTGATGATGCAAAAATGTGTAAGTACTTCGAAAATGTAAAAGATTTGAGTCAATCTTATGTCTAGCATAGAATAGATTCCCTTATGTTTGACGTTTTTATTAATTTTTGTTTAAATAGATGAGAAATGTGAAAAAAATTGTCTCTCATAGTCAATTGTTTGAAGAATGTTCATTTATTTTATTGAATATTAAATTATTTTTTTTAGTTTTTTGGATAGATATATGCTAGGTTTAGGTAGAAATAGATGGATTGGATTAAGACCTCTCTTTTGTTCTCCTCTTATCTTTTGTTCTCCTCTTATCATAAGAAAAGGAGGTTTCCTAAATATTCTACGCTATAGATCAGGAATCCAAAAAGCGATATCAAAAATACAAACACAAAAAATTAAAAGAAAGGAACGACTGAGTCAAGATAGAATTATTGAAGTTCTTAATTTGATCAAGAAGTGCTCTGATAGTTCTCGTCATACAAAAAAAGGAAATTCAAGATGCACATCTACTTAAACATGGGAGATCTCTTAAATTATTCCTTTTTAGTTTATTTTATTGCTTTCATAGGTTATTTAGATGGATAAGAATCTAGATAACATAGATCGATTCAATCATTTATTCAAAAAAAGTCATACCATAACAGTAATACAATTTATTAATTCAGTATAATATAAATGATGTCACTCCCCGAGCTTACACCCCGGACATGGCTGGTACTCGAGAACCATTGCTGGCCCAAAGCGAACCCTTGTCCTGGGTTACTTACTTAGCGGAGGACTTAAAAGCATAAATACCATCTCTACTCAACTGTTAAATAAAATAACTTAGAAAGTTTAAAAGTCAACATTCAACTTGGCCAAAATGGCAACTCAAGTCTTAATATATGAAATGATAGTGTAAAGACAATTGAACTACTAACTGTCTATGAAGCCTCTACAACAAAGAGGGATGTCGGGACGGACCCCCGATCATCCTATCAACTGAAAGCTAAACAATTATGAAAAAGACCCTCCGAATAGCAAGGAGGCTCACCAACTGACTCTGAGTGCTCAACCTGATCAACGAGGCGCTGGATGCTGATCCTGGTTACCTGCGTCTGCATCATAAGACGATGCAGACTAACTGACATCAGTACATTGAATGTACGAGTATGCGAGTTGGAATGCTAAACACAACTTAAGCTTGAAAAGGATCTGAAAGGAACACTTACCTTGACTTTACTCAACTCCTGAATAACTTAACTTAATATAAAGTAATAAAACAAATGCAATATACAGAAAGCTGTTAAAACAGTAGAAAGTAACTCAGTTCGTTAAAGAAATTGCAATAACAAATTCAACTTTACTCATATAATAGAATAATATATTTTGTGTGGGAGTTTCTCTAACTGACAACCACCAGTATGAGCCTAATTGTTGATACACCGTCTTGCCCACGCTGCCAAAACTGTCCTATACTTTGCTGTCATATAGAACGCCTTAACTAAGTGGATCCACTAGTCTATGCTAAAAGCATCTTAAGGATTCATCTAAAAAGTATGATCCTTTACTACCCATGATGGTTACATAGTTTATGGAGACTTGAGTTAATATGAACTCACATCCCCATATCGTTGCTCAATATTACTCCCAAAATATACTAATTAGCTCATATGTTTTAAAACAAACTTCTTTCTTTGGTTTGAGATAATTACTCAAAACTTAGCTTAAAATCTCTCTTGGAATCGATGTTCCCTTTTTTACTCAAATATGAAAACATTTTTAAACTCTTCAGGAATACATAGTCCCCATATACTTCTTTGAAGAAATGAACTTCAATCTATACTCTTTACTCTTTACTCAACTTGAACTGTAAGTCTTAAAACAAAGTTAAAATGTTTGTGAAAGACTTTTGAAAACTTTATAAACTTCTCTTAACTTGAGTCTTAACTTTACTTGACTTGACCCTTAACTTTCCTTGAATTGAATTATGGATTCAAGGATTGAGATTTGTGATAGGAAAGATCTCATGATGTTTAGGTTTGTTTTTAGATAGTTAAACATGAGAAAAGATCAAGAAATCACTGTATGGAAACAAGTCCGCGACACAGAGATGCATTTAAATATTTTATCGCAAAATTTAATTTTGAGATAGAGGAGTCCGCGTCCCAACCATGACCCAGAACTGATTTTGTTCATTGGGGGAGCAAGTTCGTGATGTGGAGTTACGTGCCAAAACCTACTCGACTTTTTCCTTCTTCGTTTTGTTGCCCCAATTCGCCTAAACTCGACTATCTTTCTCAAATCATTTTTTAGATTCAGATACCCAACATATGTACCCAAGAAACTAACTCAAAACAACTCTAAAACTCAACGTAAAGATCTCAGAAACATCTCAATTCAGCCCAATAAAAGAACGAAAACAATTTCAAGATATACATCTCAAGAACATCAAACTTTCAACCTTTTTATAACAAATTTCGTTGAGCTAAACATTTTTGGTGCGTGGGTGAATGAACCCAATGCTATGAGAGTCTCACATACCTTGTAGGATTGAATCCTTGGTGAATTCCACAACCAAAATCGCAAGAACTTGACGAATCTTGAGTTTCTTCTCTCCTTTCTCCTCTTTTCTGTTTTCTTAATGCCCTAGCATATTTATTAATTGCATAAACTGATCTAACTCTGTTTAGACCCCAAGTAATTTACTAAAAATGGATTTAATAAATTGGGTAAGGAAAAGACTAAACTACCCTTTCAAAATCCGGTGTAGACTTTCCTTAATTGAACAACCCAACTTTAAATGGGAATATCTCACTCATACGAACTCGGAATCGCTCAAACTCAGCGGAGTTGGAAAGATTATTCCAACATATTTCCTATGATATTTGGAAAAACGTCTACCTTATCCTGAGCTAGGAGTTATGGTCATTTGAAGTTGACCAAAACTCATCCTTAACTTAACTTAAACAAATTTCCAAATTTTCATTATTTCCTAAAATCACTATTTCCAATTCTTGACTTCTTCCTAGTTATTTCAATTTGTGAGATGTTATAATATCTCCCCCTTGGGAACATTCATCCTCGAATAAGATTACTCTTACTAGGCTAAAAGTGTAACATCTAACATTCAGCTCAAACACCTAACAAGCAATCTCATAAATTAAAGAGTACTAAGAAGAAAATTAGTACCTTGATATGGAATTTCTCCGGTTTGTAAAGGTGTGGATATCTCTTCTTCATATATTTTTTAGCTTCCCAAGTAGCTTCCTCAACAAACCGGTTCCTCCAAAGAAATTTGACTGATGCTACTTCCTTAGTCCTCAACTTGCGAACTTGGCGATCTAGAATCTGAACATGAATCTCCTCATAATATAAGCTATCCTTGATCCTAATATCTTCAGTTGGTATAATCAATGAAGGATCGCCCATGCACTTCTTCAACATGGAGACGTGAAATACCGAATGAACTGCTGCTAACTCTTGTGGTAGCTCTAACTCATAAGCTACACTACCTACCCTTTTCGATATTCTGGTAAGCCAATATACCGGGGACTAAGCTTCCACTTCTTACCAAATCTCATAACACCCTTCATGGTTGAAACTTTCAAGTATTCTCAATCATCTACTTCAAACTCTAACTCCCTTCTCCTAACATCAGTGTAGGATTTCTGATGACTCTGCGCCATTTTCAACCTCTCTTGAATCACTTTCACTTTCTCCATAGCTTGATGAACCAAGTCTGATCCTATCAACCCAGCTTCACCAACTTCAAACCTTCCAATAGGAGATCTGCATCTTCTCACATAAAGAGCTTCATCAGGAGCCATTTGGATGCTGGAGTGGTAACTATTGTTATAAGAAAATTCGATAAGAGATAGGTGATCATCCCAATTACCTTTGCTATCAATCACACAAGCCCTCAATATATCCTCCAAGGTCTGAATGGTGCGCTCTGCTTGACCATGTGTCTGAGGATGAAAAGCAGTACCTAAGTTCACCTTTGTACCCAAGCCTTTCAAAAAAGATTTCTAGAACTGTGCAGTAAATTGTGCACCTCTATCTAAAATAATCGAAACTAGCACCCCTTGGAGTCTAACTACCTCTTGAAGATACAACTTGGCATAATACTCTGCTGTGTGGGTAGTCTTTACAGACAAAAAGTGGGTTGATTTTATCATTCTATCAACAATCACCCATATCGAATCATGCTGCCTGCGAGACTTTGGTAAACCCGTGATAAAGTCCATATTAATAATCTCCGACTTCCATTCCGGAAGTTCTATATTTTGAGCAAAACCATCGGGCCTCTGATTCTCTACTTTAACTTGTTCGCAATTCGGACACTTAGCAACAAATTCTGCAATGCCCTTCTTCATGCTGCTCTACCAATTGACTTCTCTCAAATTGCGATACATCTTTGTGGAACCCGGATGAATGGAATATCTGGAGCTATGAGCTTCCTCCATGATCCTCTCTTGAAGTCCATCCACCATTGGTACACACAATCTACCTTGATATCTCAATACGCCATCTCCCCCTTGATAAAAAACTAATACTTTTGTCTTATGAACATTTGCCTTTAATTCAAGTAAGATAGGATCTTGGTATTGCTTTTCTTTCACTTCTGACACTAATGAAGATTCAACCCCATTCATCATCACTACTCCTCCTTCTGTAGAATCCATTAGTCGGACTCCATATCATGCAAGTCTGTGCCCATCTTTTGCTAGCTCTGTCTTTTCTTCCTAAACATGGCAGTAGTACCCATAGACAACCTGCTTAAAACATCAACAACAACTTTAGCCTTACCTGGGTGGTAAAGAATACTCATGTTATAATCCTTGAGTAATTCTAACCACCTCCTTTGTCTGAGATTAAGCTCTTTCTAAGTAAACAGATACTGTAGACTCTTTTGATCAATGAATACATCAACACGAACATCATACATATAATGACGCCATATCTTCAAAGAAAAAACTACGGCAGCCAACTCTAAGATATCGGTTGGGTAATTCTTCTCATGAACTTTCAACTGTCTGGAGGCATAAGTTATAGCCTTGCCATTCTACATAAATATGCAATCCAAACCAACTCTAGATGCATCACAATACACCATAAAACCTTGAGTACCCTCTGGTAAAGTTAACAGTCGCAGTAGTCAACTTTTTTTTCAATTCCTGAAAGCTTTTTTCACAAGCTTCAGACTATTGAATCTTCACTGTTTTCTGAGTCAACTTGGTTAAAGGAGACGAAATGAATGAGAAAACCTCTACGAACCTTCTATAATAGCCAGCCAAACCCAAGAAACTCCGAATATCGGTTGGAGATATGGGTCTAGGCCAATTATGCACTGCCTCTATCTTTTGGGTATCAACTCTAATTCCATCACCGGAACTATGTGGCCCAAGAACGCAACAAACTCAAGACAAAACTCACATTTAGAGAACTTAGCATATAACACCTTATCATTCAAAGTCTGAAGAAATATTCTAAGATGGCTAGCATAATCTTATTTATTCCTTGAATAGATTAGTATGTCATCAATGAAGGCGATAACAAACATATCTAAATAAGGTTTGAAAACTCTATTCATAAGGTCCATAAATGCTGCAGGTGCATTGGTCAAATCGAACGACATGACCAGAAACTCATAGTGACCATAACGTGTCCTGAGTGTTGTCTTAGGAATATCACATTCCCTTACTTTCAACTAATAGCAGCCAGATCTGAGGTCTATCTTAGAAAAGCAAGTAGCATCCTGAAGTTGATTGAAAAGATCATCAATTCTCGAAATAGGATACTTATTCTTGATGGTAACCTTGTTCAATTGACGGTAATCTATACACATCCTAAGGGAACCATCTTTATTCCTCACAAATAAGACTGGAGCGCCCCAATGTGAGACACTTGATCGAATAAGCCCTTATCAAGGAAATCTTTTAACTGTTCTTTAAGCTCTTTCAACTTTGCTGGTGCCATTCTATATGGCGGAATAGAGATAGGATGAGTATTTGGAAGAACATCTATACCGAAGTCTATCTCTCTCTCAGGAAGGAATTCGACTGAATATGAGGTATCTCAACACTAGAGTCATTAACTCGCACTAAGTGATAGACACACCCCTTGAAAACTTACTTTATTGCCATAAGGTACAAAAACAATGACCCTTAGGCACTACTGAACAACTTTTCCACTCTAAGACTAGCTCATTAGGAATTTGGAACTTAAAAACTCAAGTTCTAATATCATTGGAGGCATAACAGGCATGAATCCAGTCCATACCTAGTATGACATCAAAATCTACCATGTCTAGCTCAATTAAATAGGCCATGGTGTCTTTGTGATTGATGGAAATGACACAATCACCATATACTCGTTCAGCTAGAATAGACTCCCCAACATGTGTAGAAACACAAAAGGGTTCACAAAGTTTCTCAGGAATAACATCAAACTTATTTGCAACATAAGGGGTTATAAAAGATAAAATTGCTCCTGTCTAGTAAAGCATAAACATCAAAAGTAAAGACTTTGATCATATTAGTGACGACATCTGGAGAGTTCTCTTGCTCTTGGCGACTAGTGATCGCATAAAGGTGATTTGTTCCTCCGCCAGTACCGGATGTAGCTCCTCTAGGTGCAACCCTTTCTGGTGGAGCAACTAATGAAGATTGGGTTCTCTTGTCCTGATTCCCATTACCTTGACTATTCTTAGGGCACTCTTTCATGAAGTGACCCTTTTTCCCACACTTTAAACAACCTGACTGGCCATCACGACACTTACTTGGGTGGGTCCTACCACACCTAGCACATGCAGGATCCCAGTTACCTCCTTGTGCCATACTACCTTGAGACTGTGCAGGTCTAGCTCTAATGTTCTGCGAATTCTGACTATTATACTCACCTTTGTTTCAGGGTGTAGGGGCACTAGCAAATAATGGAGAAGGTCCCTTTTGCTTTTGCTGAAAGGATGAACGGTTCACATTAATTTTCTGCTGCCCAGACTCATTCCTTGTCCTAGCCTTCTTGATTCTAAACTCATCCCTATCCCTCAAATTCTCTTCCTCAACCTGTTGCACTTAAGTCATCAACCTCGCTATATCCATGTCCCCAATTAGCATAGCTCCCCTGCCCTATTTGCTTGACAGGCGGAACAACCCTAAAACAAAAAGACTCATTTTACTCCTCATATCCGTAACCATCTACGGAGCATAACGGGATAGTTGGGTGAACTTCAACCCATACTTATGAAAACTTAGTGACTCTTGCTTTAGGGTATGAAATTCTCGTAACTTAGCTTCTTTCAGTTCTCAGGGGAAGAAACGCCTCAAGAAGGCCTCCTCAAAAGAAGCCCAACTCGCAGGTGGTGCATTCTCAACTCGGTTCTTCTTCCATTGATCGAACCAAGTCCTAGCAACATCCTTCAACTGATATGCAGCTAATTCTACTCACTCAACATCGGTAACGTTCATAAAATCAAATACCCTCTTCAGCTCCTCAATAAAGTTCTCTGGATCCTCAATAATGCTTGAACCAGTGAAGCTTGGAGGGTTCATTCTCAAGAACTCATGAATCCTCAAAGTGTCAGCCTCTTCTTATCTAGCTCCTCTTTGTTGGCCAACCAGGTTAGTCACAACTTGACTTAGCATCCTTATTGTTTCTTTGAAGTTAACATTGGTAACTTCCCCTTGAGATTGCACTTCAGGAGCATTGGGTACCCCTTGCTCCTCAACATTACGCCTAGCAGGGCGACCTCTGACAGCTCTTCGTGGAGGCATAATTATCTCAAAACACGCGCAAGCACAAATTAGAAGGAAACTTTTTAAAAATCAACTCTAACGCACGAAATAAGTAAGAAATAAGTGAAATTTTCCTAAGTGTCGAAGCCTTCTAATTATAGATATGGTGCGCTACATACCTATAATTAGCACTCTACAAACACAGCTTCATAGAATCCATAGGACTCTTGAACTCTGTGCCCAGATACCAAGTTTGTCACATCTCGAGCTTACACCCCAGACGTGGCTGGCACTCGAGAATTATTTTTGGCCCCAAGCGAACCCTTGGCCTGGCTTACTTACTCAACTGAAGACTTAAAAGCATAAATACAAGGTTTCAATGCATCTCTACTCAACTGTTAAATAAAATAACTTAAGTCTTAACATATGAAATGATAGTGTAAAGACAACTGAACTACTAACTGTCTATGAAGCCTCTTAAACAAAGAAGGATGTAGGGACAAGACCCCCGATCATCCGAACCATTGAAAGCTAAACAATTATGAAAAAGAACCTACGGAAAGCAAGGAGGCTCACCAACTGACTCTGAGTGCTCAACCTGATCAACGAGGCGCTGCATGCTGATCCTGGTTACCTGTGTCTGTATTATAAGACGATACATGCCAACTAACATCAGTACATTAAATGTACGAGTATGCGAGTTGGAATGCCTAACACAACTTAAGCTTGAAAAAGATCTGAAAGGAATAATTACCTTGGCTTTATTCAACTCATGAATAACTTAACTCGATATAAAACAATAAAACAAATGCAATATACAGAATGCTTTTAAAACAGTAGAAAGCAACTTAGTTCGTTAATGAAAATGCAATAACAAACTCAACTTTACTCATATAATAAAGAAATATAATTTCTGTGGTAGTAAGTGGTGATACAACGTCTTGCCCACGCTGCCAGAACTGTCCTATACTTAACTAAGTGGATCCACTAGTCTATGCTAAAAGCATCTTAAGGAGTCATATAAAAAGTATGATCCTTTACTACCCATGATGGCTACATGGTTTATGGAGACTTGAGTTAATATGAACTTGCATCCCTATATCGGTGCTCAATACTACTCCCAAAATATACTTAGCTCATATGTTTTAAAACAAACTTCTTTCTTTAGTTTAAGATAATTACTCAAAACTTAGCTTAAAAGCTCTCTTGGAATCGATGTTACCTTTCTTGCTCAAATGTGAAAACATTTTTAAACTCTTCGTGAATACATAGTCCCCATATACTTCTTTAAAGAAATGAACTTCAATCTTTACTTTTTACTTTTTACTCAACTTGAACTTTAAAGTCTTAAAACAAAGTTAACTTGTTTGTAAAAGACTTTTGAAAACTTTATAAACTTCTCTTAACTTTACTCGACTTGACTCTTAACTTTCCTTGAATTGAATTATGGATTCAAGGATTGAGATTTGTGATAGGAAAGATCTCATGATGTTTAAGAGTGTTTTTAGATAGTTAAACATGAGAAAAGATCGAGAAATAACTGTCTCGAAATAGGTCCGCGACGCGGAGATGCATTTAAATATTTGATCGCGAAATTTAATTTTGAGACGGAGGAGTCTGCGTCCCCACCGCGACTTGGAGCTGATTTTTGTTCACTGGGGGAGCAAGTCCGTGTCGCGGACTTGCCTGCAAAAACCTGCTCGACTTTTTCCTTCTTCGTTTTCCAACCCCAATTCGCATAACCTCAACTATTTTACTCAACTCCTTTTTAAATTCAGATACCCAACATATGTATCCAACAAACTAACTCAAAATAACTTTAAAACTCGACGCAAAGATCTGTGAAACTTCTCAATTTAGCCCAATTCAAGAACAAAAAGAATTTCAAGATATACATATCAAGAACATCACACTTTCAACCTTTGTAGAATAAATTTTGCTGAAATAAACATGTTTGACGCGTGGGTGACGAACCCAATGCTATGAGAGTCTCACATACCTTGTAGGATTGAATCTTTGGCGAATTCCACAACCAAAATCGCAAGAACTTGACGAATCTTGAGCTTCTCTTCTCCTTTCTCTTCCTTTCTCGTCTCTCAAAGCCCTAGCGTATTTCTTAATTGCGTAAACTGAACTAACTCAGTTTAGACCCCACGTAATTCATTAGAAACGAATTTAATAAATTGGGTAAGGAAAGGACTAAACTACTTTTTCAAAATCCGGTTTAGACTTTCCTTAATTGAACAACCCAGCTTTAAATGGGCATATTTCACTCATACAAACTCAGAATCGCGCAAACTCGGTGGCGTTGGAAATATTATTCCAAGTTCTTTCCTATGATATCTAGAAACACGCCTAAATAATTCTAAGCTAGGAGTTTTGGTCATTTGAAGTTGACCAAAACTCATCCTTAACTTAACTTAATCAAATTTCTAGATTTTCATTATTTCCTAAAATCACTATTTACAATTCTTGACTACTTCCTAGTTATTTCAATTTGCGAGATGTTACAATATCTCCTCCTTGGGAACATTCATCCTCGAATGAGATTACTCTTACTAGGCTAGGGGTGTAACATCTAACATTCAGCTTAAACACCCAACTAGCAATCTCATAAATTAAAGAGTACTAAGAAGAGAATTAGTACCTTGATGTGGAATTTCTCCGGTTTTAAAGAGGTGTGGATATCTCTTCTTCATATCTTCTTTAGCTTCCCAAGGAGCTTCCCCAACAAACTGGTTCCTCCAAAGAACTTTGATTAATGCTACTCCTTAGTCCTCAACTTGCAAACTTGGCGATCTAGAATCTGAACAGGAATCTCCTCATAAGATAAGCTATCCTTGATCCCAATATCTTCAATTGGTATGATCAATGAAGGATCGCCCATGCACTTTTTCAACATGGAGACGTGAAATACCGGATGAACTGCTGCTAACTCTTATGGTAGGTCTAACTCATAAGCTACACTACCTACCCTTTTCGATATTCTGTAAGGGCCAATATACATGGGACTAAGCTTCCCCTTTTTACCAAATATCATAACACCCTTCATGGGTGAAACTTTCAAGTATACCCAATCATCTACTTCAAACTCTAACTCCCTTCTCCTAACATCAGTGTAAGATTTCTGATGACTCTGCGCCGTTTTCAACCTCTCTTGAATCACTTTCACTTTCTTCATAGCTTGATGAACCAAGTCTAGTTCTATCAACCCAGCTTTACCAACTTCAAACCATCCAATAGGAGATCTGCATATTCTCCCATAAAGAGCTTCATAAGGAGCTATCTGGATGCTGGAGTGGTAACTATTGTTGCAGGCAAATTCGATAAGAGCTAGGTGATCATCCCAATTACCTTTGAAATCAATCACACAATCCCTCAACATATCCTCCAAGGTCTGAATGGTGCGCTCTACTTGACCATCTCTCTGAGGATAAAAAGCAGTACTTAAGTTTACCTTTGAACCCAAGCCTTTCTAAAAAGATTTCCAGAATTGTGCAGTAAATTGTGCACCTCTATCTGAAAAAATTGAAACCAACACCCCATGGAGTCTAACTACCTCTTGAAGATACATCTTGGCATAATCCTCTGCTGGGTGGGTAGTCTTTACCGTCAAAAAGTGGGTTGATATTGTCATTCTATCAACAATCACTCATATCGAATCATAATGCCTGCGAGACCTTGGTAAACCCGTAAGGAAGTTCATATTAATCATCTCCCACTTCAATTCCGAAAGTTCTATATTTTTAGCCAAACCACCGGGCCTCTGATGCTTTACTTTAACTTGTTGACAATTCAGACACTTAATAACAAATTCTGCAATGCCCTTCTTCATGCTACTCCACCAATAGACTTCTCTCTAATTGCGATACATCTTCGTGGAACCCGAATGAATGGAATATCTGGTGCTATGAGTTTCCTCCATAATCCTCCCTTGGAGTCCATCCACCATTGGTACATATAATTTACCTTAATATCTCAATACACCATTTCCCTCTTGTTCAAAAGATAATACTTTTTGCTTATGAACATTTGCCTTCAATTCAAGCAAAATAGGATCTTGGTCTTGCTTTTCTTTCACTTCTGACAGTAATGAAGATTCGGCCCCATTCATCACTGCTACTCCTCCTTCTATGGAATCCATTAGTCGGACTCCCAATCATGCAAGTCTATGCACATCTTTCGCTAGCTGTCTCTTTTCTTCCTCAACATGGGAGGTACTACCCATAGACAACCTACTTAAAGCATCAACAACAACATTAGCCTTTCCTGGGTAGTAAAGAATACTCATGTCATAATCCTTGAGTAATTCTAACCACCTCCTTTGTCTGAGATTAAGCTCTTTCTGAGTAAACACATACTGAAGACTCTTGTGATCAGTGAATACATCAACATGAACACCATACAAATAATGACACAATATCTTCAAAGCAAATAATATAGCAACCAACTCTAAGTCATGGGTTGGGTAATTCTTCTCATTAACTTTCAAATGTTTGAAGGCTTAAGTTATAACCTTGCCATTCTGTAATAATACGCAACCCAAACCAACTCTAGATGCATCACAATACCCCTCAAAACCTTGAGTACCCTCTAGTAAAGTTAACACTGGGCAGTAGTCAACATCTTTTTTAATTCCTGAAAGCTTTTCTCACAAGCTTCAGACCATTGAAACTTCACTGTTTTCTGAGTCAACTTGGTCAAAAGAGACAAAATGGATGAGAACCCCTCTACGAACCTTCTATAATAGCCAGCCACACCTAAGAAACTCTGAATATCGGTTGGAGATGTGGGTCTAGGCTAATTATGCACTGCCTCTATCTTTTGGGTATCAACTCTAATTCCATTACCGGAAACTATGTGGCCCAAGAACGCAACAGACACAAGCCAAAACTCACATTTAGAGAACTTAGCAGATAACTCCTTATCTTTCAAAGTCTAAAGAACTATTCTGAGATGGCTAGCATGATCTTCCTCATTTCTTGAATAGATTAGTATGTCATCAATGAAGACGATAACAAACATATCTAAATAAGGTTTGAAAACTCTATTCATAATGTCCATGAATGTTGCAGGTGCATTGGTCAAACCGGACTACATGACCAGAAACTCATAGTAACCATAATGGGTCCAGAATGCTGTCTTGGGAATATCACATTCCCTTACTTTCAACTGATGGTAACTAGATCTAGGGCTTATCTTACAAAAACAAGTAGCACCCTAAAGCTGATAAAAAAGATCATCAATTCTCATAAGAGGATACTTATTCTTGATGGTAACCTTGTTCAATTGGCGGTAATCTATACACATCCTAAGGGAACTATCTTTCTTCCTCATAGATAAGACTGGAGCACCCCAAAATGAGACACTTGGTCGAATAAAGCCCTTATCAAGGAAATCTTTTAACTGTTCTTTAAGCTCTTTCAACTTTGCTGGTGCCATTCTATATGGCGGAATATAGATAGGATGAGTATTTGGAAGAACATCTATACCAAAGTCTATCTCTCTTTCAGGAGGGACTCCGGGAAGATCATCTGGAAAAACTTCTGGAAACTCTTTTACTCTAGGAACTGACTGAATATGAGGTATCTCAACACTAGAGTCATTAAATCGGACTAAGTGATAGACACACCCCTTGGAAACTAACTTTATTGCTTTAAGGTACGAAATAAAATGACCCTTAGGAACTGCTGAACTACTTTTCCACTCTAAGAGAGGCTCATTAGGAATTTGGAACTTGACAACTTGATTTCTACAATTAATGGAGGTATAACAGGCATGAAGCCAGTCCATACCTAGAATGACATCAAAATCTACCATGTCTAGGTTAATTAAATCAGCCATGGTGTATTTCTGATTGATGGAAATGACACACTCGCGATATACTCGCTCAACTAGAATAGACTCCCCAACAAGTGCAGAAACACAAAAGGGTTCACAGAGTTTCTCCGGAATAACATCAAACTTATATGCAACATAAGGGTTACAAAAGATAAACTTGCTCCTGGGTCTAGCAAAGCATAAACACCAAAAGTAAAGACTTTGATCATACCAGTGACGACATCTGAATAGTTTTCTTTCTCTTGGCGACTAGTGATCGCATAAAGGCAATTTCTTCCTCTGCCAGTATCGGATGTAGCCCCTCTAGGTGCAGCCCTGTCTGGTGGAGTAACTGATGAAAATTGGGCTCTATTGCCCAGATTCCCACTACCTTGCCTGTTCTTAGGGGACTCTTTCATGAAGTGACCCTCTTGCCCATACTTGAAATAACTTGACTGGCCATCACAACACTTGCCTGGGTGGGTCCTACCACAACTAGCACATGCAGGAGCCCAATTACTTTCTTGGGCCACACTACCTTGAGACGGTCCAGGTCTAGCTCTGATGTTCTGTGAATTCTGACTATTATACTCACCTTTGTTTCTAGGTGCAGGTGCACTAGCAGATGATGAAGCAGGTTCGTTTTGCTCTTGCTGAAAGGATGAACGGTTCGCATTACTTTTCTACTACCCGGACTCATTCCTTGTCTTAGCCTTTTTGTTTCTAAACTCCTCTCTATCCCTCAGTTTCTCTTCCTCAACCTGCTGCACATAAGTCATCAACCTCGATATATCCATGTCCCCAATTAGCATAGCTGCCCTGCCCTCGTTGCTTGACAGGCGGGACAACCCAACAACAAAAAAACTCATTCTATTCCTCATATCCGCAACCATCTCCGGAGCAAAACGGGATAATTGGGTGAATATCAACCCATACTCATGAACACTTAGTGACTCTTGCTTTAGGGTAAGAAATTCTCGTAACTTAGCCTCTTTCAGTTCTCGAGGGAAGAAACTCCTCAAGAAGGCCTCCTCAAAACAAGCCCAACTCGGAGGTGGTGCATCCTCAACTCGGTTCTTCTTCCATTGATCGAACCAAGTCCTAGAAACATCCTTCAATTGATATGCAACTAGTTCTACTCGCTCAACATCAGCAACATACATAACATCAAATACCCTCTTCAGCTCCTCAATAAGTTCTCCGGATCCTCAGTAGTGCTCAAACCAGTGAAGCTTGGAGGGTTAGTCCTCAATAACTCATGAATCCTCGAAGTGTCAGCCTCTTGTTGTCGAGCTCCTCTTTGTTGCCCAACCTGGTTAGTCACAGCTTGACATAACATCCTTATTGCTTCTCTGAACTCAGCATTAGTAACTTCCCCTTGAGGTTAAACTTCAGGTGTATTGGGTACACCTTGCTCTTCAACATTACGCCTAGCAGGACGACCTCTGACAGCTCTTCATGGAGGCATGATTATCTGAAAATACATGCAAGCACGAATTGGAATAAAACTTTTTACAGATCAACTGTACCGCACGAAATGAGTAAGAAAGAAGTGAGAAGTTTTCCTAAGTGTCGCAGCCTCCTAATTGTAGATGTAACGAGCTTCATACCAATAACTAGGACTCTACATACAGGGCTTCATAAACTCCCTAGAACTCTTGAACTCTGTGCTCTGATACTAAGTTTGTCACACCCCGAGCTTACATCCCAGACGTGGCTGGCACTCGAGAACCATTGGTGGCCCCAAGCAAACCCTCGGCCTGGCTTGCTTACTCAGCGGAAGACATAAAAGTATAAATACAAGGATTCAATGCATCTCTACTCAACTATTAAATAAAATAACTTAGAATGTTTAAAAGTCAACATTCAACTTGGCCAAAATGGCAACTCAAGTCTTAACATATGAAATGATAGTGTGAAGACAACTGAACTACTAACTATCTATGAAGCTTCTAAAAGAAAGACGAATGTCAGGATAGGACCCCCGATCATCCCAACAACTGAAAGCTAAACAATTTTGAAAAAGACCGTCCGGAAAGCAATGAGGCTCACCAGCTGACTCTGAGTGCTCAACCTGATCAACGAGGCGCTGGATGTTGATCCTGGTTACCTGCGTCTGCATCATAAGACGATGCAGACCAACTGGCATCAGTACATTAAATGTACGAGTATGAGAGTTGGAATGCTAAACACAACCTAAGCTTGAAAAGGAACTGAAAGGAACACTTACCTTGACTTTACTCAACTCCTGAATAACTTAACTCAATATAAAGAAATAAAATGCATGCAATGGACAGAAAACTTTTAAAAAACTAGAAAGCAACTCAGTTCGTTAAAGAAAATGCAATAACAAACTCAACTTTACTTATATAATAAAGTAATATAATTTCTGTGGGAGTTTCTCTAACCGACAACCACCACTATGAGCCTAAGTGGTGATACAACATCTTGCCCACGCTGCCAGAACTGTCCTATACTTTGCTGTCATATAGAATGCCTTAACTAAGTGGATCCACTAGTCTATGCTAAAAGAATCTTAAGGAGTCATCTAAAAAGTATGATCCTTTACTACCCATGATGGCTACATGGTTTATGGAAACTTGAGTTAATATGAACTCGCATCCCCATATCGTTGCTCAATACTACTCCCAAAATATACTTAGCTCATATGTTTTAAAACAAACTTCTTTCTTTGGTTTGAGATAATTACTCAAAACTTAGCTTAAAATCTCTCTTGGAATCGATGTTACCTTTCTTACTCAAATGTGAAAACATTTTTAAACTCTTCGGGAATACATAGTCCCCATATACTTCTTTAAAGAAATGAAATTCAATCTTTACTCTTTACTCTTTACTCAACTTGAGCTTTAAGTCTTAAAACAAAGTTAAATTGTTTGTAAAAGACTTTTGAAAACTTTATAAACTTCTCTTAACTTTACTCGACTTGACTCTTAACTTTCCTTGAATTGAATTATGGATTCAAGGATTGAGATTTGTGATAGGAAAGATCTCATGATGTTTAGGAGTGTTTTTAGATAGTTAAACATGAGAAAAGATTGAGAAATCACTGTCTCGAAACAAGTCCGCGATGCAGAGATGCATTTAAATATTTGATCGTGAAATTTAATTTTGAGACGGAGGAGTCTGCGTCCCAACTGCGACTTGGAGCTGATTTTTGTTCATTGGGGGAGCAAGTCCGCGTCGCGGACTTATGTGCCAAAACCTGCTCGACTTTTTCCTTCTTCGTTTTCCAGCCCCAATTCGCCTAAACTCGACTATCTTTCTCAACCCTTTTTAGATTCAGTTACCCAACATATGTACCTAAGAACCTAACTCAAAAAAACTCTAAAACTCGATGTAAAGATCTCAGAAACTTCTCAATTCACCCCAATTCAAGAACGGAAACAATTTCAAGATATACATATCAAGAACATCAAACTTTCAACCTTTTCAGAACGAATTTCGCTGAATGAAACATGTTTGGCGCGTTGGTGAACGAACCCAACGCTATGAGAGTCTCACATACCTTGTAGGATTGAATCCTTGGCAAATTCCACAACCAAAATCGCAAGAACTTGACGAATCTTGAGCTTCTCTTTTCCTTTCTCCTCTTTCCTCTTCTCTCAAAGCCCTAGCGTATTTCTTCATTACGTAAACTGAACTAACTCAGTTTAGACCCCAAGTAATTTACTAAAAACTAATTTAAGAAATTGGGTAATGAAAAGATTAAACTACCCTTTCAAAATCCGGTTTAGACTTACCTTAATTGAACAGCCCAACTTCAAATGGGCATATCTCACTCATACGAACTCGGAATCACGCAAACTCAGTGGCGTTGGAAAGATTATTCCAATATATTTCCTACGATATCTGGAAACATGCCTAACTCATCTTGAGCTAGGAGTTATGGTCGTTTTAAGTTGACCAAAACTCAACCTTAACTTAACTTAGACAAATTTCCAGATTTTCATTATTTCCTAAAATCACTATTTCTAGTTCTTGACTTCTTCCTTGTTATTTCAATTTGCGAGATGTTATAAATGAAACTTTTTGGAACAGTTCTAATTATCAATAATCAGTTTTTCATCAATTATTCTTTAGTTATTTTGATACTTTTTTGTTGAGACGTACGTCAAAATTTAATAATATTACTAGCATTCTTATTTGTTTGATAAATTATCAAATACAATTTTAGTTACTTGTTTAATATATATTTGTGATATTTTATACTTATATTAGTTGAAGTGGGTTCATGTACTTCTTTTATATGAAATTAAGTAATGACTAGTTAATTAATCTAGAGACTATCTCAACTATTTACTTTTATCTTCATGCATTACATTATGAGGATACTTTAATAACTTTACTAATTTTGTTAAGACAAGAATGAGAGTTCACCAAAGAAATCATCTAATATATTGTAGGTTTTGTTTTATCTCCTTAATTTCTATAATTGAAATAGAAAATATTAATATGTTATTCAAATCGATAAACACATTTAAAAACTCCATGAAAAGTACTGTAATTCATAATAATTAACAACTCAAAGCATTTTAAAAGTATTTGAAAAGATTATGATCAGAAAAAATATTCCTTGAATGTCCAAGATAGTTGTAACTAAGAAAAACAACGTATTTAATCCTATCTTCATGTATGTAAGGAAAACATTATAAAAATCAAAGATTTTCTTCTCTCCTTAATTTTCATTGTTGATAACTACACATTCCAAATGTTCCCTCACTCACTCACCTTTTCTTGCTTATTCTGCAGATTAATAGAACCACCTTGCGTTTTATTATTAAATTGGCTACCAAACTATGCAATCTGCTTGATATTCATATCTCCAAGAAGTTGTTGCTGATGTCACGATAGTTCCTTCGACACTACTTGGGTGTACATGATTTGCAGGGTATGCATCAGTTAGAGAACCATATTTTCTCAAAGGCATCTTCTCGGGTAACATGATTATAATTCATCTGTGAGACCCTTTTCATGGATGGGATGGAAACATATGCAACTTGAGAGGTGCATCGACTTATTGAGGTTGATTGGTGTGGTTTTAAAGTTCACACATCATATTATTAGTGGCACATCGTGAGTCCAATACACCACATAATTATGTCGATGCACCATAGATAATATCCATGAAAAGGGTTTCAGATATGAAATATAATCATGTTACTATGAAGTTGTCTTCAAGAGAATATAGTCTAAGTGATGCATACTCTATAAATAATGTCCATCCAAGTAATACCCCGTGAATTATGTGCACCAAAGCGATACTGCATAACTTATTGCAATCCTAACAAAGATGCTATTGTTCGTACTTGTTTATGATATTTTGAAGCTTGTTATTGGCCTTAGCCTAGGAATTGGCTTGTGTTTTCCTTAGACTCACATTTTGGAAGCTGATAGGCCTTAGAATTCTCCGACGTTGCTTTAGACGGCTTAGCTCCCTGTAGAATAGTGTAGCACACTTGTGTCCTATAGTATGAGCCTTATCTAGGAAGTAACTCAGCTTGGATGACTTGTCATCCATAATTCCTTTTTTACTACGGACTAGATGATTCTCTGTTGTGATTTTAGGCTTCTTTTGACAATGTGAATCAGATTTTGGTTCGGCCTTGGAGTGCTATGAGCTTTCAACCTTGGGGTGGATGCCGATCCTTGGTAGACTTATGATGGTAACTTGTCATGGTACTCTCCCTCAACAGTTCATATAGTTGTAGATTAAGGTATGGGTATATCACTCTTATAGTCATAGCTTCAAGGTCTACACACATGATCTACAACTGCAGTCTGAGTTTCAAGAATATTATCCTCTACTTGCTTTTCCCTTTCGCTCCTTCCTAAACTCGTGTGTATTCTTGTTAGATTTCTATTCATTTGACCTCTGTAGTGTTATTTCTCACTTTTCATGTTGTTTTTACTTTTCAAGCTATGTCGGCCTATGATGCCTACTTGGTACCTGTTGTTTTGGTACTAATACTATACTCTGCATCTATTTTTGTGATGCAATTCTGAGCACCATTCATCAACGCTAATATCGAGTTGGTTTCACGAGGATTCGGAGAGGAGGGTGAACTTATGACGTTCTAGATCATACATGTCTCCTTCTGTTTAGTTTTGGCTAATTTTTCTTGCTTTTGAGACAAGAGTATATATTTTGGTCCACTTTTAGGACTTGTACTATTTGTGTAGATGCTTTTGTACATGTGACTACTAGGTTTTGGGTCTAATTATATATATATATATTGGCTTTTGTTCTCATCTTACGGAGTTTCCTTTAGATTATATCTTGCATCCCCTGTTATTTGTTGTTTCAACCCTTTAAGCATGTTACTTGTCATTCCGAAATATGGGTTGGCTTACCTACTAATGGGTTATAGTAGGTGTCATCATTACTCAAGTTTTCAGGTCGTGATATACATACACAGTAAACATGAGCCATCACATCACAACAAGCGAGTCCGGTTCTCTTATGGAACCCACACATACGTACTTTTAGTGTAGCAGGGTGGTACATGTTCCCATTGTACTGGTGTGGTACCCATTCCAGATGTTAGTGTACGGACATGGTACCCATTCCAACAATAGTATGTGTTGATGCTGCACCTGATACTAAGCATCAACACACAACGCATTCACAACCACAATGAATCACAATCAGACGTGTACATTCATCTAACACATTTATTATATGCGACTGATAACAGCTTTTATTTCACATCATCTATTTCTGATTTCCCTAATTTATATCATGCATGCACTATTAACAACGTAGTTAAAAATCACATATAAAATAAACTGGAAAAACACACATCTATCACCTACCTCGGATCAAGCCTTGGAAACTCAAAAGTATTTGAGCTTTTCCCTTGTTATGATTTTTTGCTTGTTCTTAGTCTAAAACAACAATAAAATATGACAATCAATTAATAATGGCCTAACAATACCCGTATTATAGTAAAAACCTAAACCCCATGCCATTCCCTTGATCATCCCACTTAGCAAGGGTCATTTCTATCATTAATTCAAACTTAAATCCTTCCCCAAGTGTAACACCCTTGATTCTAAGGCTTAAGAATAAAAATACAAGTTGGAGAAGTAATTAACTTACCTTTAGCGAAGATCTTGGTGGAAAAACTGAAGAAAGCTTTCCTAAGTCACCCTTTCTTTTCCCAAGAATGAAGTTTAAGAAAATAAGAGGTTTTGAGACTTTTTCTGCATAAAACCCCCCCACTAACTCCGCTATAGCAGTGTCACCATAGGGGCCAACCCTCTATAACGAGAATTAATTAATCCTGCTATAGAGG
Source organism: Solanum gracilifrons (assembly GCA_029582605.1). Taxonomy (NCBI): domain Eukaryota; kingdom Viridiplantae; phylum Streptophyta; class Magnoliopsida; order Solanales; family Solanaceae; genus Solanum; species Solanum gracilifrons. The sequence continues at coordinate 27,302 of JAJOOH010002563.1, forward strand.
CGTAGCTTGCATGAAAACAAAAAATCCTTCCCAATGCCTCCATTTCGCAATACACCTTCGAACATTTACGTTCTATAATAACACCTTCACACCAAGTTCGATAGTGGGAGTTTTTTCACTCGAATTTGATTCTGAAAAACCCTATAGATTCCTTAATGTCTTAGTTACTAGGAAACATGATCCAATCTTAGACATACCACCAAACCCCTTCCACGATTTCCCCAGAATTTACCTTGCTCATATCCCATATAAGACTAGCCTAGCCTAGAATTTTCAAGTCACTACACAAAATGTTTTCTAACCTAAGTCATAAATCACCCTTTTGGACCTACTGAAGCTATGAAAACTCAAACCAGGTCTTATTTACCCAAAAATATGTACTTTGGCCAAACTTTCTAAAAATCAATCTTTCAAAACTGAAAATCTTCTGCGTATCAGATTGTTCACCTCATGAATTGTGTCACTCATCCCCGAAAATCATAAAATGCATAATAAAACTATGTGAAGGGTCCAAATAAGGGACAAAAATTTGAAAATACAATCAACCATGATGATAATTAAAAAGTAGCGAATAAGCACAAATTGGTTCACTTGCATATTAAAATTGAAAATTGACACACTTTGATAAGAGCTATTCACATGATCAAATTTGTAATTACTTAAACTTGATTAAGCAATTTAAGTTAGATTTTCTAGAAGATTTAAGTAATTATATTCCAGCAAAGAATGGAAAAGTTGCTGGTTCCTATAAAAGCAATTTTTAAAAATTATGCTGTGAAGTTTAAGGACAATACATTCACTTGATTGTCCTTTCTAGAAAAAAATGGAAAAGAATGCATTGTCATTAATCTTATGACCTCTTACAAAAATGGTGTTTTATTTTATTATTTTTGAATCAATTCTACTATTTTAGTATAGATTGGTGTCCAGATCATTCTTTCCCTTCCATTTTCTTGATTAAAAACACAAATTGTTTAGTTCATATCTCAATAAAGTTAAGGAACAACAACAACACAAACCGACTGTAATCCCACATGGGACGGAGGGTAGTGTTTACGTAACCTTTCTTGAACCTTGTGAAGGTAGATATGTTTTTTTGATAGAACCTTGGATCAGTAACAATCATACGCAATACGGTTATTGAATCAAAGAAAACAAAATGTAATAATAGAATTAAGAAACAAGATAGTCTGTGAATGATAAAAAAAATACTTACAAGAATTAAAAATTAGAAAACGTTCAACTACCTACTAACCTTCTACTCTAATCCTCGATCTCCATATCTTTTTGTTTAGGGTCATGTCCTCGCTAAGCAACACATACGAAATTAAAATAAAAAAGTATAACTATCAAAATAAATTATTAAAAGCATTTAGACAGACATGTTTTGAATTATAGACATGTGATTTTTTACCCTCCCCGAGTTTCAATCCATTTTTTGCTTTGAATATATATTTTTTAGAATCTGATCTTTATTTTCACTTGCATTTTATTTTTTTAGTGGATTTTACTTAAGAAAATTGAAAACCACTAAAATAGTTGTGGTTTTTTCGATAATACTTTTTTGTTTTTGATTTGCAAGGAAAGAGAAATATTACAAAAATGATTCGTTGAATTTTATTATAAAATTATATATATATATACTACCTTAAAATCATGAACTCTCAAACTTGAATGTTGAATTACTATAATACCCCCAATTAAAAATACTCAATCTATTTTATTTAATTAATTATATTATATTAAAAATAGATTCCTCTTCATATTAAAGGTTTGTGACTTTTCTGATGAGTTGTGACTTTTCCAAAGGGTTGTGACTTTTCCGTTGAGTTGTGACTTTTCCGAAGGATTGTGATTTTTTCAAAGGGTTGTGACTTTTCCAAAGGGTTGTTCCTTTTCCGATAAGTTGTGACTTTTTTAATGGGTTGTGGCTTTTCTGATGAACAATGACTTTTTCAAAGGGATGTCACTTTTCTGCTAAGGTACAATTGACACCTATTCATACTATTATATGCTAGCTATAAATAGAGGGGTTTCCTCTCAATTTTAAACTACAATTTTTTTTAGATTTTCTTCTCTTCTTTTTAAAAAATCTCAAGTGTTATTTGATCAAGAGTATTAAATTCGAAATTTAACAAAATTCGAGGTACCACATAAGATAGCGTTGGTGAGCAAATTGTAGCAAATCATTCATCAATTCACACTCATAGTTTCCTCTTAGAATTTTCACCACATACATACTTCTATTATTTGTAGCATTTTAGAACATTAATACCCTTTTAATTAACCTACATAGTTTATTTATTAAAAAAAACTAATTTTCTACGAATAGTCACAACAATTTAGTTTAAACCTTCATGTTTTTTCAGTCATAAATCACAACCATTCACTCCTTATAAATTTTTGGGGATCTCTTTTCTATGACAATTTGAGATCATTTAAAATTTTCATAAATGATTCATCCCCAATCCATTGATATATTTTGCAGATGTTCTTAGCATTGAAATTTAGGTACTGACTTACTATTAAAGCAGAAAATAAGAGAATAGAGAAATTTGCAATTAGTTACGAGCTTTGCTTCACACAAAAAACTTATATATAGTGCGCGTGAAATTTTATTTCTTTTTCCTGCTTAGTTTATTTAATTAATTTCTTTTATGTTTTCATTTGAGAGAATTTAATAATTAGTGTTCACATAATGATTGAATAGTAACAAATACACATATTGTGGATTATTTTTTCTAATAAAATTAATAGATCAAGTTGTGGGAGAGAAAATAATAAAAAATAAATATGAAAAACTTACATGATTGGGGTAAGATATTTCTTCTTTATTTTTCTATTTTTTATTCTTTTACCCTCAAACAAAGTACCTTCTTCCTAATTTTTCTAAAACATTGGGTATCAACATAGTCCATTGAATTATTTGTTCTGATATTAAGTCCACTATTTCAAAAATAGATTTTCACTTTTACTTATAATATGATAATATAACCATGATAATACCAATTTTTTAAATAGATATGTAAGTAAATATGAATGGAGAAAGTAATGTGTTGGTGGGAAGAAATTCAATCAAATGGAATACTAGAGTGAATAAAACATACAAATATATTTTCGTCTTCCTTCTTCACTGGCTATGAATTGTTTCATATTTTTTAAATATTTATATTGAGTACGGAATATTTTAAGCATGAATCTCTTGTTATTTTGTGTTCATTTTAATCTGAGAAATTTTTACGTCACAAGATACATTTCTTGCTAGCTATATAAAAATAGATAAGAAAATAGTGATTCATCTTAATCAAATTAAAGATTCTATAAATACTACTTAAATAACACCCCGTATTCGAAACATACCAAAAATGCAGATTTTGAGAAGTTTCAGGTGCAACCCACGGTTGTCATCCACGGACCGTAGGTCAGACCACGGCCCGTGCTGGTGGTCCGTGGTTCAACACTGAAACCCCTCCAAGACCCAGCTCAGAAAATTGGCTAAGTCCCGACTCACGGACAGACCCACGGTCCGTAGATCAGACCACGGTCCGTGGTCTGTGTCCGTGGATCGAGACTTCCCTTACCCAGCCTCTGACACAAACTACGGTCGACCAGCACAGACTGTCATTCGATCCACGGTCCGTAGGTCTGACCGTAGATGAGGGTCAGCAGCCAGTTAGCTGAAAATTATTGATGGGTCAACTTCAGATGGTCATAACTTTTAGCAAAAAAGGAATTGTGTGTCCCATGACCTATGGTATGATAGATAATTGAATTATCTTTCCAACGCCACCGAGTTTGCTTAATTCCGACCTCCGAGTAAAAAGTTATGCTCGTTTTAGTGAAGCCCTG
>JAJOOH010002564.1:0-19835 GCA_029582605.1 Solanum gracilifrons
CCAGGTTAGTTATAAATTATAAACCTTTAAATAAAATTTTAAAATGGATTAGATATCCTATTCCAAATAAAAGAGATTTATTAACCAGATTATATGATGCTAATATCTTTTCAAAATTTGATTTAAAATCTGGATATTGACAAATCCAAATATTTAGAGATCATTCTTATAGAACGACATTTAATGTTCCGTTTGGACAGTACGAATGGAATGTAATGCCTTTTGGGTTAAAAAATGCTCCCTCAGAATTTCAAAAGATAAAGAATGATATCTTCAATCCTTATTTGGATTTCATCATAGTTTATATTGATGATATTTTGGTTTACTCAAAGACTCTTGAAATGCATTTTAAGCATTTAGACATTTTTAAGAAGATAGTTATTCAAAATGGTTTGGTCATATCTAAACCTAAAATGAGTCTCTTTCAAACAGAAGTTAGATTTTTGGGTCATTTGATTTGTCAAGGAAAAATGACTCCTATTCAGCGATCTATTGAATTCACATCAAAGTTCCTTGATATTATTACAGATAGGACGCAATTGCAGCGGTTTCTGGGAAGTTTAAACTACACTTCCCCCTTCTACAAGAATTTGTCTCGAGATTTAGCTCCGTTATACGACAGGCTAAAAAAGGATCACAAGAAGCCTTGGACTAATAGTCTCACAGATCTTGTAAAGACTATTAAAGAAAGAGTTAAATCTTTGCCTTGTTTAACCGTTGCTAATCCTGCTTGGCCAAATATTGTAGAGACGGATGCGTCTAATATTGGGTATGTAGGAATATTGAAAAAAATTAATCCGCATGATAAAAATGAATATCTTGTTCGATTTCATTCAGGAAAATGGAGCGATGCTCAGAAAAAATATGCGACGGTAGCTCATGAAATATTAACTATCGTTAAGTGCGTATTAAAATTTCAAGATGATTTATATAATAAAAAATTCTTGATAAAAAATGATGCTCAGTCAGTCAAGTATATGTTTGATAAAGAATTTAAACATGATGCGTCTAAGTTAATATTCGCTAGGTGGCAGGCACAATTTGCCCCTTTTGATTTCGAAATTCATTATAAAAAGGGAAGTGATAATTCCCTCCCAGACTTCTTATCTAGAGATTATCTTTCTTCTTATGGGTTTTCTTGACTTCTTTCCTGAAAAATTTGGTTGCGATTTTGAAGGTAGTTCCTCTTAATAGAGATTTACAGGAACTTATATTATGGAGAATTATAGACGGAATGGTGATGGATATCGTCAATAATTACATGATTGAACAAGAGCTTTATGAAATATTTTATTGTTATGAAGTTTATAACCTCTTGAATGATTAAAACTAAATGCTATGTTTGCAGGATGGATCATCCTTGGATAACCAAGGCTAGAGGAAAATGCAGTTATACTCGCGGAAGGGGAAGAACATCCTCATCAAAAACATCCGGATCGTCATATGGATCCTCTTCTAGCTCTCCAATTATACAAAGGGGAGGAATTAGTTTATATAACTTAAGCTCTAGAACGCAAGAGAAAGTCTCTTCAATACATCTGTAAGAAATTCCAGAAAGTGATCCATTACATGCTCAACTACAAGAATTTTTAACACAAATGCAAGGTAATACTTTTGCTTCAGTCGCCAAAGAAGACGTTGATGATATCAAAACATATGAAAAGGTAGAAAAAAGAGAAGTGATATTTCTATTAGAAAATTCTGACATACAGAGAAGAGAAGAGCCTTGAAGGATATTCCAAAGGTATCTAGTAAATGATCTCTATTTCCCGGGAGAGTCATAGAAAACTCGGAAATATTATGAAACTCTGCTGATAAGCACAGGTGTTGAATTTCAACACTTTTCAGGATATAATACAAGTGAGAATGTTTATAACTTCTCTAAAATGATTATAAAGCACATCATTCATATTGAAGATTGGAGTATTTCCTCAATGATTGAAAGACAATTCAGTCTGAACAAAGTCATGGTAAGCTTTACCTATTGGGATTATGTTCAGTCATTTAATAAAGTCCTCTGTTATAACAATGAGAGGCACAAACATACTTGGTTTATAAAAGTATGTGCCAAGATATTTGTTAACCCTATTCCAAATTGGTTTTTAAACTGGTGGTCATACCACGGGCCAACCATAAAAATATTGCCCGAACCATTTCTCAAGTTATACAAAGAATGGGTCAAGATTTCCCCAGATCTTAACAAATTATATCATCAAGAAGATATTTATTATTTTCAACAAATTGAACATATATATTTTTTTATAGAATTCTCTGTTCCATGGATTCACAAATGGGTTTCAGAAGTAAATTTCATTGAGGAACAAATTCCGTGCCTATACAGAACTTATTATAATAATTTTTGGGACAAGTTGATGAAGAAAGATCCTAAAACAAAGTCAATATACAGACAAGAACTGATGGATCTAATAACAAAAACCATACACGATTATAAATTGATTCCTAATAAAGAAATCATGACTGATGATTCAACCTCCGTAAAATATATGGCTAGAAAAATTTCTAATCATGATGAAGGAGAACAAGATGAAATGATTATGAAGTATCTAGAAGAAGTAAAGAAAAAGATTATTCTAAATCTAACTCATTACGCAAAATTAGATTCATCAATGCGTAGTGAAACAAGTGAAGATATGCACGAAGCTCAACCATATGAAGAAGAAAGTCCAGTAGATGCACTGAAGAAAGCCGAAGATTTTTTGACAAAACTAAAGGACAAGATGTAGCAGTGTTAAACTTTTCCGGAACAACAAAAGGCCCAGACTACTGTAGCAACACTGTAGCTCAACAGTAGATACACTGTTGAGAGGACCCAAATAGGGGCCCAATATCCTGTACAAAGATGCTTTCTTTTCCTATAAATAGGTTTGTTTTTCTTTAATTAAGGAGCAGGTTTTAGAAACCCTCTCTTCCGTTTTGCACTCTCTCTCTTTCTTGTAAACTTTTCTTACTAAGTTTTGTAAGCTTGTCAGATTTTGGCCGGAATAATAAAGTGTGCGGTTTGGTAACAACAAGGTACTTTCTTTTCTCATTCTTCCTGTCTTTTACTTTTATAAATTCTCCGATCTTAGCCGCGACTATGTCCGGCTAAAAAAATTATATCTATGCCGGATAATTAACTTCTCTCTTATATAGACCATGAACGGATCTAAGCTTTATTTAAATATAGAAGAATTTTAGTATGACTTCTCGACTTGGTTCTGAGATTGAGGTACAGTCGGATCTAGTACTACTTTTATTGGCTTTGTCTTTGTGACTCCGTCTAATGAGCCGTGGTTTTTAGCCCGAAAAAGAGTTTGATAAGTAGGGCGCCAGATACTCGGGTAGAACTATCCGACACATGGGCTCAATAAAAGTATGTATTAGCTTCTTGACAGGCCCTTTGCTTGGGTAAAATAATTAAACCATGCAGTCTGAGAAACTATATTAAAATTCTTGTGTATTTCGATTCTTATGTAGTTGGACTACCTCTAAGGATATTGACTTGCTTGATCTATGACTGGGCGGACTACATATATAAACTAGTTTCTGAACATGTGTGTGCATTGCACGTGTGTTTCATGTAATTTTTTTTATACATTTATAAAGTTCACAAATGACTAATTTGAGCCCAAATAAAAAAAAACTTCCGACAATCAGATAATTATAAAAAAACACGAATATTTAAGTTCATATATTTTGTAAATAAAAGAAAAGTATATTTATGTATTGTAATTTATGTTCTTAAAGACATTATGTATATGATTTTTTCTTCGATAAATCAAGGAAGGTTGTATAATTTTTTTTTGAAAAACTGCACCTATTAGGTTTTTTAGTATTTAATTTATTTGGCATTAAATTCTTTTTGAAAAACTGGTATTATTTAATTTGATTTTAAATAAAAATCTATTAAAATTTACGAAGAAAATGAACTTGCTATTTTTTTTTCAAATGAAGAAACAAAACCATGCTTTTAATGTCACACAAATACATTTGTTTACAAAATAAAAATAATTAAATAATTAAATAATTAAATAACTAGTTTATAAGAATATAATATAAAATTTATAATTTATTGAATTTATAAGGTATTTTTTCTTATAATAAATAAATATTTAGTGACTATATAACAAAGCTAGTAAACAATATCATATATTTATTTCATAGTCAAATATACACATTTACTCTCTTTTCCTCCGTTTTAATACTACATGAAGCAATTAATTAAGCAAGTAACTGTTTTATTTCATCAAACAACTATATAACCAGATAGAAAATAAAAGCTTACACAATTGATTAAAATAAAAAAACTTTAAGAATTCAATTTTAGTTTTTCCTTCTCTTTCCTAATGTAAAAAAAAAACTATAGATGAATTAACATAACTTCATGCTAATAAAATAAAATTGGCTTCTTAGTTCATATTCATCCTTAGAAATAACGCCAACAAGGGTCACAAAGAACATTCTCATGGACTGAAGATCTTAACGTCAGGGATAAAAGTAGAAAATAGGCCTTTTGATATATGGAACCGGCACAAATCGAATCATGAAATGATGAAAAATAACTAGCATATTTCCACCACCATGTGGAATAACATGCGGGGTGAAAGAATCAAGATCAAAGTATTGGAAGACGATATAAAGACTGACTATTCATTTGATGAAAACTCGTAAAATATCCACAATTATCACAAATATATTCTTCTTTAGTTTCATCTTGATCAGTCTTTGCAAATTCACGTCATCCATCAATTGAATAGTCACCAAACTTAGTAGCATGATTTTTTTAGGCATACAACATATATTATAATCGTATTATCACTTGATTTGAGCTTGAGTTGTTTGTTATTTGCTTGATTTTTTGCTTAAAACTTTAAAGTGAAAGCTTTTGTTTTGCTTTTTTGCTTTGAGTTTGAGCTCTTTTTAATAGTGTGTGACAAAAAATTTGTTTACTTGTCAACAATTTATTAATTTCTGTTAGACATAAGCTAATGATGAGATTATCTAGTAGTAGTTGATCCCTTTTAGTTATTCTGCATTAAAAATATCTTTATAAAACGTTTATAAAGATGCATATATATATGAATGATTTAAATAAGTCATCGCACATGCGTTGCACGTGTGTTTTATATCACTCTTTTGTTTTATAGATTTATAAAGTCACAAATAGCTAATTTGAGCCCAAATAAAAAAACTTACGACTATAAGATAATTATAAAAATTCAAATTAAAAAAAGTCTATAGTTGTTTGTCATTTGATTGATATTTAGCTTAAAACTTAAAAGTGAAAGCTTTTGTTTTACTTTTTGCTTTAAGTTTGAGCTCTCTTTAATAGTGTGTATAACAAAAAATTTGTTTACTTGTCAATAATTTATTAGTTTTCTGTTTGACATAATCTAACGATGAGATTATCTAGTAGTAGTTGATTTTTTCCCGTTATTTTGCATTAGAAATATCTTTACAAAACGTTATAAAAATATATACAGATAAGAATGATATAATGAAGTATATATATAGAAAAACTAGTTTTTGAACACGTGTATTGTACATGTGCTCTATATCATTTTTTATATATATTTATAAAGTCCTCACGACCCAAAAGTACAAGTCGTGATGACACCTATATTCCCAATCGATAGGTAAGTCAACCCAATAAGTTAACCAATTCAACTTAAACGTGGAAAGGTAAGTAGCAAGAAAATATCTAAAATACTAAGTCTTATAAAATAAAATATGAAAAAATAGAAATACCACCTCGAGATTTAGTGTCATAAGTACAAATGCTTCTAAAGTCAATACAAGTCTCTAATTATTTAACAAGTCTAAACATAATAAATATCCTATCAGAATACCAACACAACCTAATAAGTAGAGATAGATAAAGGTACGAGCCACACAATATCCAAGCAACTCACCACAACTCAAAGATAATCCAAACTCGGACTTAAGCTCCAAGATATGCACTTAAATTCGAAATACAATCTGCACCACAAAAGAGTGTAGTAAGTGTAGTATGAGTACGAAACCACGTGCACCCAGTATATCTCATATACCAACAACAAAGACGTAGTGACAAAAGTATATAAGAAAATCATCCTTTAATTTTACAAGTCTACATTATACTTATCTGTCAAGTTTCATCAGATAAGGGTAATCAAATATCATGTATTGTCCAACCACCAATAAAGCACATAATCAACAAGAATGAATGATGTTATGAGATGCAATGCAATGTGACATCATCAAATGATATGCCTTAGATGCCAAGTACTCTCCCAACCGTATATACATGATACTCCTCGAAAATACATCAAGAGTTCATGACCCATGGGGACTCGCGAGATCCATATACTGACACAGACGCTCTTCACGTATTTGAGCGGATGATCTCAATGCACTATCATAAAATCAAACAATACCAGCACAGACGATCTCCACGCCCCCAACTTATAATCATAACATCTCACAATCCTAGCATGAACGATCTCCATGTGCCCAACTTATACTCAATCTCACGTCAATGCATGTGCACCATATGATTTGGATGATGATGCATTTCAACCAATCAAATATTTGTATGATATATAATCAACCCAACTATCACAAATATACAGGTTCAATAAAGAAACACAATCACACAAAAGAAATCAAGTCAATAATACATCAGCTAATGCCCATATGCTTTGGCATTTTCAGATTACAATATGTCATTTTATAGTAATAAACTTTCCTTTTATAATACCGGTACTCGTAACAGTGACTGTTGCACCATTAGTATGAGACCCCTGATACGTCCAAACTTACACTTCAAATAAGAAGTGTAAATGGTCGATGCCAATTTACAGAACTCAGCTAGAGTTGAGGTCGATCCCACAAATAATTTCTTTACAAATAAGGTTTCACTATCGTGTTTATTAGAATGTTGTTATTATCTCCTAAAAAAATAATAACGGAAAGTAAATTGGGTTTGGTGGAAATGTTATAATTACCAAACTTGCAGTCAAAATCTAGATTCGTGACTAACAGACTATTTCGTTGTAAGGTTGATTCGGTTAATTAAGAGAAACCATGATTGTGTTCACCATAACATTAGTTCAAGTGTTCTTCCATAATTGAGCATCAGGCAACTCAATGTTTACAAAATCATTGCGAGTTAAATTTATCTAACACTTCTCAGCGAAATCAGATAATTATCACTCATTTTCTCTCGACCTTAGAGTGTTACTAACATTAATCCTCGATTAAAATTATATGGTGTTAAAGTTCTTTTTTCTCAAACTCAAGCTTTAACTCCAATTGGATAATCTAGTTCAACCTTTTTCCTAACTGTAACAGATACAGGCTCATCTAATGCGTGCACTCACTAGATGACAATGATATCGAAAGCTTAAAACTACATAATGTAAACACAGACTGCCCTTTACTCATTTTACGGAATCGTAACTAGAACTTCTTCATGGATCCCACAACCCTAGTCGTGGTATTTAGCTACTCATGATTTCACGTAAACAATCCGTAATTAGGGATGAAAACATATTGAGAAAGACTTACGAAAGTAATTAGCAAATCAATAGTCACTTTGATAATATGATAGTTTGAATATGAATTTCCAACTGATAACAATAATAAAAAATCCAAAAATCGAAAGCTAAGAGTAATGCTGTGTCTTCATCGTGAAACATAAGATAATGAATAATCCTTTTCAAAACGACCTAAAGTAATTCAAAATAGAATGTTTAAAATGAGTCCTAATCGAATTAGGACTGAGTTGTTGGGCCTTTTCACGGCCACTACCACGACCCGTCAAGGACTTCACGGTCCGTGAAGCCCTCTATGGTCTTGCCTTGGAACTTCCCGAAAGTGGGTCTTCAAACTTGGTGACTGAAAAATGCACCACGAGAGCTACCACGGTCCGTAGTGAGGACCACGGCCCGTGAAGTTGCCCGTGGTCTTCACTTGGGTTTCAACCTTCTTTCAACTCTTTCTTGCTTTCACACTGGTTCAGCTTCATGGCAGGTACCACGGTCCGTGGTGAGGACTACAACCGTAGAACCCTCCGTGGTCTTCACTTGGTTATTCTTTCTCAGGGCTCAGCACTACCTCACTTTCACGAGCTCAACCACATACCGTAATAAAGTTAACGGTCCGTGAAGTTGGCCGTGAACTTCACTTGGTCAACATCAGTTCTCCTTCCTTTTTCTACATTTCTATACAACCCAGATTCTGCCTACACATTTAACAAACCCATCAAATAATCCAAAATTTCACTTAATTTCAATAATGGTTCATAGTTATTAAGCATTGCCACGGTTTCACGGCACATCAACACCCTCAACTTAGAACTCTTATTTGTCCTCAAGTGATGAGAAATACAAATACAATCAGCCCTCAATTCATTTCCAGGTTTATGACACTACACAACAACTATTTCAAGTACAATTTGTATCCCAAACCTCTGAATCTAACATGTAAGGATCAATACATGACATCTCATTACTCAAAATCAATCATGCTTATACCTGCGAATTATCAGCTCACACAATCTACTTTCAAATGAAACCACTGTGTCCTCACACCAAAGAAGTCCCTTTGGTGTGATATATGTTGGGTAAGAACAAAGACTGATTAAAGGCTCAAATTGGGTTCAAGTGATAAGCTTTTCATTTGGTTATTTCATTTTTGGCTTTATACTGGTTTAACAAAAATGGTCTGCTGATCCTTTCCTATCCGGTTATTCTCAGATTCAAGCAAGACTACTTAGGCAAGTTCTAGTTTCTGCTCCTAGTGTTAGACTTCAATCAAAACTTACACACACACTACACAAGATTGCATTTTTTCCAGTTTCTTGGTTCACCAATTAATTGGTCAGATTAGCCATGTTCAACATATCAGTATCTAAGATGTCATCTAAAGATCCTAATAGTCAAACTCAGATTCAGGTCCTCAATTTTCACAGATTAGCTGCTGCGCAGCTCAACACACAAAACACACAAAACAGTAATACACAGAGACTACCTCCATTTTTCTAACAGCTATGGCAGGTTACACACCACCCTCTCTCCAAATAAAAAGGACTTTGCCCTCAAAGTCAATACAGAACAATAAAACACACAGGCTATGAGGAGGGGTCATACCTACGACGCTCTAGGCGCTGGTCGTCGGATTTCACCCATATCAATGGGTGCACTCTTAGAACTCGAGACCTGATCAGTTTGGTCCTCACTAGTCGGAGCATGTGCTCCACTACCAGAAGCTCCAACTGTGGTTTAGTTTCTTCAATACCCAGAGTGCTCTATGCTCAAGCTCAATTGGCAAATGACATGCCTTTTCAAACTCCAGTTGATATGGAGACATACCAATAGGTGTCTTGAAAGCTGTCCGATATGCCCATAGAGCATCATCCAGCTTCCTTGCCCAATCTGTCCTGTTGGCATTAATTGTCTTGGCCAAGATTGCTTTAATCTCCCTGTTGGAAACCTCCACTTGTCCACTGGTCTATGGGTGATAAGGTTTTGCCACCTTGTGTTGTTTTACCCCATACTTGGTCAGAAGCGCACTGAACACCTTGTTGCAGAAGTGAGAACCACCATCACTGATAATGGCTCTAGGTGTTCCAAACCTTGAGAAGATGTTCTTTTTCTAGAAACCAACAACACTCTTTCCATCGTTCTCAGGTAAAGCAACAACTTCAACCCATTTGGACACATATTCAACCGCAACCAGTATGTATTTCTGCCCATATGAACTTACAAAGGGGCCCATGAAATAAATACCCCACACATCAAACAATTCCACCTCCATAATAGGTGTCATGGGTAACTCATGGCGCCGAGAGATGGCTCCTTGCCGCTGGTATACATCACATCTCCTTACTATGTCCACTGCATCTTGATGAATTATGGGCCAGTAGTAACCACACTGAAGTATCTTGTGGGCTGTTCGAGCACCACCATGATGACCACCAACTGGAGATGAGTGAAAGGCCTCCAAAATGTGCAACATTTCGACTTTCGGAACACATCACCTAATTATGTTGTCAACACACACCCTGTACAGATACGGTTCATCCCAAAAGTACTTGCCTACATCATGCAGGAACCTTTTCCTTTCCTGATATGTCAGCCCCTCAGGCATCACATTACTAACCAGAAAATTAGAATAATCAGCAAACCAAGGAATAAGGTCAAGAGTAGCAGCTAATACATGCTCATTCGGGAATGTATCATCTATCTCAAGCTTAATTTCTTCCTTCTTTGCAGCCTCCAACCTGGACAACTGATCAACTACCTGGTTCTCACAACCTCTCCTGTCCTTCACTTCTAAGTCAAACTCTTGGAGAAGAAGCACCCATCGGATCAGCCTAGGTTTGGTATCTTTCTTTGCCATGCGATATCTCTAGACAACATGGTCTGTATGAACTCTCACCTTAGTACCAAAGAGGTAAGCTCTGAACTTTTCAAACGCATACACTACAACCAATAGTTCCTGTTCAGTGACTGTGTAGTTTCGCTGTGCCCCATCTAGCGACTTACTAGCATAGTAAATCGGATGGAACATCTTGTTGTGCTTCTGTCCCAACACAACTCCTAACGCAGTCCCGCTAGCATCACACACCACCTCAAATGGCTCCGCCCAGTCTGGGCCAATAATCACTGGTGTTGAAATCATCTTTTATTTTAGGCACTCAAAAGCTTTGAGACATGCCTCATCAAAGACAAATTTCACCTCTTTCTCCAAAAGCTTGCACATAGGGTGTGCAATTTTGGAGAAGTCCTTGATGAAACGCCTATAGAATCTGGCATGTCCTAAGAAGCTTCAAACACCCTTCACACAGATCGGTGGAGATAACTTTTCAATCACTTCAATCTTGACCTTGTCGACCTCGATCCCTTTCTGTGATACCTTGTGTCGAAGAACTATGCCTTCCTTTACCATGAAATGACATTTCTCCTAATTCAGCACCAGGTTGGCCTCCTCACATCTCTGTAAAGCCCTGCTAAGATTCAACAAACAATCATCGAAAGTATCACCTACTACAGAGAAATCGTCCATAAATACCTCTAAAGTGTCTTCCACCATGTCAGAGAAAATGGACATCATACACCTTTGGAATGCTGCTGGTGCGTTACCTAGTCCAAATGGCATACATTTAAATGCAAAGGTGCCACAAGGACATGTGAATGTGGTCTTTTCCTGATCTTCAGGAGCAATTGATATCTAGTTGTAGCCAGAGTATCTATCTAAGAAACAATACCACCTTTTACTTGCCAACCTATCAAGCATCTGGTCCATGTAAGGCATGGGGAAATGATCCCTCAAAGTCCACTTATTGAGCTTCCTGTAGTCCATACACACTCGCTATCCAGTGACTGGTCTTTGTCGTACTAATTCATTTTTGGTATTTGCCACCACAGTCATACTGCCTTTTTTAGGCACACGTTGCACTGGAATGACCCAGTGACGGTCAGAAATGGGATAAACCACCCCAACATCTAACCACTTGATTATCTCTTTCTTAACCACCTCTTGCATATGTGGGTTTAGCCTCCGCTGGTGATCAATGCTTGGGATGCAATCCTTCTCAAGCTGAATCTTGTGGGTGCATATACCTGGAGGTATTCCAATTATATCAGTAATGGTCTATCCAATGGCCCTTTTGTACCTTCTCAACACCGTGATCACCTCCTTCACCTGCTTTTTATTTAAATCTGCAGCCAATATCACATGTAAAGTGTTATTAGAACCCAAAAATAATACTTGAGGTGACTGGGTAACTGTTTCAGTTCCAGCACCGGTGGCTCCTCGATGGATGGTTTTGCTGGAGGGCTTGGCCTGTTTTTCAAGTCCAGGTCTAATTTCTTTGGAGCATATGTGTGCTCCCATCCTCTGCAAAGCATTCACGGTCTTTACATAGTCAGACCGGAAATCAACATCAAAGTTCATCAGCACCGCTGCTAAGGTTTCAACAACCATCCTCTCTTTTATGGGTACCCTCATATCTTCATCAGCAACCGCCTCTATTGCAGATACCACATTCATATCATTGAGTTGCTTCATTGACCTGCAAATATTGAACTTTACCTCATTCTTGTTATGTCTGAACTTCAGCTCACCTCTCTCAAAATCTACCAAGGCTCTCCCTATTGCCAAAAACGGTCTTCCCAAAATGATGAGGACCTCAAAGTCCACCTCGCAATCCAAGATCACGAAGTCAGCCAGAAAAATGAAGGTGTCCACCTTCACAAGTACATAACATAGGACTCCCACATGCCGCTTAACTGACCTATCAGCCATCATCAACCTCATTGTTGTGGGTCTTAGAACTCTCAATCCCAGTTTCTTGTAGATGGCTAGTGGCATCAAGTTGATGCTGACTCCTAGATCACACAACGCTTTTGCAAAGCTGATTAACCTGATGGTGCATAGAATAGTGAATGCACCTGGGTCTTCCTTTTTCTGAACCAAAGATCTACTAGCAATGGCGCTGCAATGGTGAACATCATTAGTAAAATCAAGACTTACAGCTCTTTTCTTTGTAACCATGTCCTTCATGAACTTGGCATATCCTGGCATCTGCTCCAGATCTTCAACTAGTGGAATGTTTACTGAAAGCTACTTCAACATGGTAATGAATTTTGTAAACTTCCCATCTTCAACTTTCTTTCTAAGCATTTGAGGGAAATGAGGAGGTGGTTTTGGAATCTGTTGTAAAGGCAGGTTTTCCTTGACCTCTTTCTCTTTTCCTCTCGCGGGTTATGATTTATGCTGAACCTCCTTTGAGTCATCTACTTGTACGGTTTCATCCTCATCTTTTCCAGCTTGGTCCAAAACCTGTTCATGTTTGGTACTTGCAGACATAAGGTCAGTAAGAACTTTACCACTCCTCGTGACGATGGCCATGCAACGCCCGTCCATCTTGGGATTCTGAATGGTGTCACTTGGTAGTGATCCATTCTTCTTCTGATTCAGTGAGGCTGAGAGTTTCCCTAACTGCTGGTCAATTTGTTTAATGGAGGTGGTGTGAGAGTCCACCAACTGACTCATGCTTGAGAAATCACCTCTCATTTCTTTTACCACTGCATCAGTTGATTCAACCTTCTGGAGTACTTTAGCCATCATATCTTTCAGCTTAGGTCCGCTAGAACTACCACCCGCCCAGTCTCTATTGCCTGGGGGCACATAAACACCACTGTGATCATTCCTATACCCATCTCTGTTTTTCCAGTTTCCTTGATCTCTATTTGATTGCCTATCATACTGACCATCCCTAGCATAGTTTCAACCTGCGTTTCCAGAATTGTAACCTTGATTTCTAGAGTTATAATTTCGGAAACCACCTTGTTTCCCCAAGTAGTTAGCTTCCTCATCAAGGTCAAGATCCTGATCCTCATACCTGTTTTGCTGTCCCACAACATTCACCTTTTTAGACTTGGCGACAATGTGCTTTGTGAGCAGATCTATTTGAGTCCCCATATGTGCCATGTCTTGGTCCCTTTCTTCTTCTCTCTTCCTCTGTTCAACCGAGAGCTCAAATGTATACCCAAACTCTCCTACCTCTGCTCTGCATCTGTAGTGTACCATGCTCTGTTGTTCTTTGAGACCTCATCCAATAGCTGCATGCTCTCCGCAAATGACTTCCTCATAACTGAGCCTTCACAAAATGCATCAACAACAGATTTAGTAACATAATTCAGAGACCTATAAAAGGCCTATTTAAGATGCCCTTCGATAAGATCGTGGTTGGGGCAATTCTTCAGCTTTTGGCCGAACCTCCACCAAATATCACGCATTGCCTCTCCTGGTAGTTGCTTGTGTGTACTCATCTCGTCCTTCATCTGCAACTCTTTTGATTTTGGGAAGAATTATTCCAAGAAAGCTTCTTTCAACTCATTCCAAGTTCGGATGGAGTCATCTGGCATCTCATTCAACCAGTTAGTCGCCTCTCCAATAAGAGACAATGGAAACAGCCTCAACCTCATTGTTGTTTGGCTGACCCCAAGAATCTCTTGTCACTTACAGATTGCCACAAAATTCATTAAGTGCTGATTTGCATCATCACCAGCTGAACCTCTAAACATACCTTTCAGGTTCAACAATTGGATCATGGTGCTGGTGATTGTGAACTTAACACCTAGGGGTAGTGCAGGTAACACTATGGCTCCAGTGGCTCCAGCTCTATCTAAGTCAGCATCATCTTCTTCATACATCATATGAGCTGGATGCTGAGCTCTACCCCTTGGGGCTATTGGTTGGCGCTGGGGATGGACTACTCCTTCCACCCCTCTGTTCTCATCTACTACCCTAGGTTGATTGATTCCAGCATTTTGCTGGACACCTGGCCTAGGTTGATTGATTCCTGCTGTTTGATGTACATTCCTTGCAGCATTAATTTCAGCTTCTAGTCCCAGTTTGTGTCTTTGAGCCTCTAGTTCTTGTGCATTAACCATCTTTCGAAGAGTTCTCTGAACTTTAGGGTCGTAAGGAAGCAATCGGGCTCCTTTGCTTCTAGTGTTGGGCATTCACAATCTGACTCTCCTGAAAAAGACACAGACACCAAACAAAACATAAAATTAGGAAATATAACTACAATCAAATAAAAGCTAGTAAAACACTTCTGAATTGAAATTTCTCAGCAGCTGCGCCAAAATTTGAGACGTCCAAACTTACACATCAAATAAGAAGTGTAAACGGTCGATGCCAATTTACAGAACTCAACTAGAGTTGAGGTCGATCCCACAAAGAATTTCTTTATAGATAAGGTTTCATTGTAGCATTTATTCGAATGTTGTTATTATCTCCTAAACAAATAACAACGGAAAGTAAATTGGGTTTGGTGGAAATGTTATAATTACCAAACTTGTAGTCAAAATCTAGATTCGCGACTAACAAACTATTTCGTTGTAAGGTTGATTCAGTTAATTAAGAGAAACCAGGATTGTGTTCACCATAACATTAGTTCAAGTGTTCTTTCGTAATTGAGCATCAGGCAACTCAATGTTTACAAAATCATTGCGAGTTAAGTTTATCTGACACTTCTCAGCCAAATCAGATAATTATCACTCATTTTCTCTCGACCTTAGAGTGTTACTAACATTGATCCTTGCTTAAAATGATATGGTGTTAAAGATCATTTATCTCGAACTCAAGCTTTAACTCCAATTGGATAATCTAGTTCAACCTTTTTCCTAACTGTAACAGATATAGGCTCATCTAATGCGTGCACTCACTAGATGACAATGATATCAAAAGCTAAAAACTATAGAATGTAAACACAGACATCCCTTTACACGTTTTATGGAATCGTATCTAGAACTTCGTCATGGATCCCACAATCCTAGTCGTGGTATTTAGCTAGTCATGCTTTCACGTAAATAATCCGTAATTAGGGATGAAAACATATTGAGAAAGAGTTATGTAAGTAATTAGCAAATCAACAATCACCTTGATAATCTGATAGTCTGAATCTGAATTTCCAACTGATAGCAATAATAAAAAATCCAAAAATTGAAAGCTAAGAGTAATGCCGTGTTCTTCGTCGTGAAACGTAAGATAATGAATAATCCTTTTCAAAACGACTTAAAGTAATTCAAAATAAAATGTTTAGAATGAGTCCTAATCGAATTAGGACTGAGTTGTCGGGTTTTTTTACGGCCACTACCACGCCCGTCAAGGTCTTGCCTTGGAACTTCCCGAAGTGGGTCTTCAAACTTGGTGACTGAAAAATGCACCACGAGAGCTACCACGGTCCGTAGTGAGGACCACGGCCCGTGAAGTTGCCCGTGGTCTTCACTTGGGTTTCAATCCTCTTTCGGTTCTTTCTTGCTTTCACACTGGTTCAACTTCACGGCAGGTACCACCATCCGTGGTGAGGACTACAACCGTAGAACTCTCCGTGGTCTTCACTTGGTTATTCCTGCTCTTCATCTCCTCAAGGCCCAGCACTGCCTCACTTTCACAATCTCAACCACGGACTGTAATAAAGTTAACGGTCTGTGAAGTTGTCCGTGAACTTCACTTGGTCAACATCAGTTCTGCTTCCTTTTTCTACATTTCTATACAACCCATATTCTGCCTACACATTTAATTAACCCATCAAATAATCCAAAATCAATAGAAAGAGGTACTTCTAACTAATTCTGTCTGAGCCTTGAATGAATTACATTCTTTTCGATCCCTTTCCGGAACCAACCTTAGACCTCTTCTTTTGAATGTTTTCCGGGGTTACTTTTTCAGTCGCAGGTGCTGCTACAACTGATTGGTTCTTCAGTTGATTTGTGAACAAAGGAATTTAGTATGGAATAGTAAATAAATATAAGAACATAATTGTCGAAAGCTTGAAAAAGTAAAAAAGGAGTTCAACCGTTCCCTAAATATGGACTCAATGACTTTGAAGGGCCATTATTGAGTCAAGCAACCGAAACGTATTAGTTCATAGTTATTAAACATCAAATGTGCCATAATTTCGTGGCACATCAACTCCCATTTTTCAACCTTACCCATTATATTTTTCATTTTTAATTAGAAAAAATATCCTTTAACGAAGTCTGAAAATCTTAACATACCTCAAATGATAATAGTTATTGTATGCAAACTTTACTAAAAGATAAAAATTGATCCTAATAATCACCAAAGTCAACCACATAAACTCACAACTTATTCTCAAGGACTCGAATAGTCTGCTTAGAGTAACTATCGGTTTGAAGATGAAAGGTTGTGCTAAGATTAACCCGAGTACCCAACTCCTTCCGCATAAACCTACAAAAATGAGATGTAAATTATGTAAGGATATCATAGAGATGGGCATCCTATTCAAGCAAACTATCTCCCGAATGTAGATCTTGGCTAACTTCTCTGTATTTTAAGTATTCTAAACTGGTATAAAATGTGCAAACTTAGTCAATCAATTGATGATGATCCGTATAACATCAAACTTATCCAAGGTATGTGGAAAATCTACCACAAAGTCTATCTTAATACGCTCCAACCTTCACTCAGGTATGGGCATTTTTTTAATCACACCTCTAAGCTTTTTGTGTTTATAATTCACTTGCTAACAATTTAAACCTCAAGATACAAAATATACTATGTTCTTCTGTAACGACCAAGACCGTCATGATTGGCACCCATACTATCCCTCCGGTGGGAGAACCACTACTACAATCCATACCAAGCAACTAAACCGAAAATTAAAGCATTTAAGGATACGAAAACATGAATAATAGCTAAAACTGAAGTTCCCATAAACTTCAAATAAAAGATCTAACAATTAACAATGCGGAAATACACCTAGAACTTGAAAGTCCATGTACCAAAACATCCAACAATGAACCAAAGTCTAAACAAGAAGGGTCACAACCCCAACTAATGAACTAATAACTAACTAGAAAAGTCTAAGCTCGAAATGGTGGACATAGAATAAAGAGAACCCATGGCATCCCGGATGAATTGTCTCACCCTTGAATTCGAACAATCACTGATCTTCTAAGCGAGGTCTGTCAATAGTTGCCGGAAGATGCCCTGTACTTAACAAAAATAAGAGCAAGTGTAGTATCAGTACACAACCATAATGTACTGATAGGATCACGCGGCTATCCCACTAAGTGTAACTTAAGCAAGTCAGTACAACATTACAAACATACAACATACCGAACATATACAATATTGATTATCACATGCTCAACAATATACATTTATAGCAAGTCATTGGTACCAAACCCAAATAGTTAGCATACCGAAACGTGGTATACGATCCAAAGATTATGCCGAAACGTGACAACTGATCTCATAATTATGTCGGAACGTGGCAACCGATCCCAATTAGCTATGCTGGAATGTGGAAACCGATCCATTCAACACACCACAATCACAATCACAAGTATTTTCTCAAGTTCATACCAAAAAGTCACGATTCATGGCATTCATCATTCATCTATCTCATTTACTACAAGTGTGATCAATAATGCAACATTCGCATTCATACATGTATCATAATGAAGAAGGAACAGACATATATCACATAATCATAGAATCACAACCATCACCTACCTCGAAACAAGCCTTAAACCCTAAGAAACTTGATCCTTCCCTTTCCGAATTCGTTCCGCTTGTTCTTGGTCTACAAACAATCAATATAATATGGGAATCAATAAACAACCGCTAATTACCATGATTATTAACAATTATATGAACCCTAGATCAAACCCATGATCCTAATTAGGGTTGTTTCCACCATAGATTATAGATAAAAACCCTCTCCCATCGATATTTACCGATTAGATTACGTTCAACGGATCGAAAAATGAATTCGGGGAGTTAAAATCTTACCTTTAGCTTGAAGAATGGTGAGAAATGGTCAAGAACTCATATAAGGTTGTCTCCTAGCTCTCAAAGTAAAAAATTGCAGAACAAAATATTTTTGGGGTTTATTTAGAATCTTAAGTCGCGTCTGGCCCGCCACAACGACAATCACCCCGCTACAGCGGTCCTTCCAGAGCGACCAAAACCATCGCCAAAGTGGATCGCACGAAACAATGAGCTATTTAAATAATCCCAAAACCCTCATTTCGCAACACACCTTCAACCAACAACGTTAAAAAAATACCGTTCACGCTAAGATCAATTTCGGGAGTTTTACTCACCCGAATTCAATTGCGTAAAGTCGTATGGGTTCCTTAACGACTTATCTAACTACTCATGTAATCAAAATCATAATTAATTCACCCGATTGTTACCAGATTTCCCTACACCTCAATGACTCCAATTTCGTCCAAATCTGGACTAGATTGAGGATTTCCAAGTTACTACGAAAAAGTTTACCGACCCAAATTTTTTTCCCGTTGGCTTTTCTATAACGACAAAACTCGGTCGTTACAATAGATACCAATTTACCCATCACTCGTCCCTGAGTGACCAACTTAGGAAAAATAGGCTAAGGAAGGAATGAAGTATTACCTGAATTGATGAACAATTGGGGATACTTGTCTCGCATGTCCCTCTCGATTTCCCAATTAGCTTCCTCAACTGGACGATGCTTCAATTGAACTTTCACGGACTTAATCTCTTTGGTCCTCAACCTGCGCACATCACGATTAAGAATTGCTATTGGTTCCTGATATACTGTGAGTTTACGATATTTCTAATACCTTTCACTTACAAGTTGTGTGTGTCTAAGGCCCTTTTATATTGGTTTTGATGTGTTTTTATCATGTTTTGTAGGAAAGACGTTTAGGCGCGGAAGTGTAGAGACAACTGAAAGAAATGCAGAAGAAAGGCATTCACGGAGGTGATCTACGAACCATAGGTCCATTTACGGTCCGTAGGTGATGACCGTAGATCAGCAGGCAAGGCATGGAGGACAAATCAGGGAAATCTGACCAAGTGTGGAACCACGGCGTCTATTGACGGTCCGTAGATTGGTCTACGGACCGTACTGTTGATCCGTAGAATAATACTGCGAGGGTTCCAGTACCTGATTTTCAAAGATTCTAAGTGTGGAGCTACGGAGGGGATTGACAGACCGTAGATCGATCTACGGTCCTTACTGTTGGTCCGTCGTTTGCTTCAGAGAAGCTAATTTTTGGAAGCTGAAATATTTTCTAAGTCCTAACTGACGGAAAGGACTTACGGACCGTAGATCCATCGACGGTCCGTAAGTCGGTCTTGTGGATTGAAGACGCGTACCTGAACAAAACTTTCCTTAATTCGTTTCCCTTTTTATTTAGGAGTTGTTTTCTATAAATAGGGCTTGTAAACCTCGTTTTTGGGGGTTAGTCATTATTATTCTAGTTTTACCTTGTGACTTTGGAGATTAAGTTGAAACCCTAGCTATTATTGATTTT
>JAJOOH010002565.1:0-18815 GCA_029582605.1 Solanum gracilifrons
CAAAGTCTTAGTTTTTACTGTTTTATTGAGTCTTTTCTTTTTTAGGATGAATTCTCTGCTTTTATTTTCAATTCTTTTCCTGAGGATAGTCCCTTTGAACTGATTATCTTTTATTTTTTAGGAAGTAAATTTTATTTTTTAATTTTTTTAGAGAGTAGAAGAAAAGACCCTTTTGAATTTTTTGATACTTGCTATTGAACCTAATTTTAAGTAGTACTTTCTTGTGAATGCTTAATTGCTAATGAAATTGTAGACTCTTTGTCACTTAGGCTCATGATTGTGACTCTGTATATAACTTATTCTATTTTGTAGTTTGTTATGATCTTGTCTCTCTTAGAAGTGAAATTAATTTCATCTTGATTGATATGTGTGCCATGTGGTGAGAATTTGTTTATTCCATATTTGCATCGTAGTCTAGAACCTATCATGCATGTTATTGAAGTGAAATAAGAAGTGTTACTCTGTTTAGAAGATGATAATAGACTTTCTTAGGGAAGTCTTGTGAATTTTAGCCTTTTTCAAATATTATATCACTAGTTAGCCCTTTTGAGCCTGTAGTCTTTTGTTGGTAACCATATTTTTTTCTTAACTCTTTTGTTGAATCCTTAGTTTTTGCATTTTTCTTCCTTGAGCATTGTAGCATAGACTTATTATAATTGTAAATCTGAAGAAAAGGGATGGTTGAGTGTAAAATGTGATCAATGATAGCTACAAATTGATTAAAAAAGTCCTCTCGAAAGAATGTCACATGAAAAAAAAATAGAAAAAGAAAGAAATTATTCTTTGAGAAAAAAATATGATTGGAAGCATTTTTGAGATGATAAGAATTACTTGGGAAATAATTAGAGAGGGCTGAAAATAAAGAGAATAAAATAATGGGTGATGAAGTCTAAAAG
Organism: Solanum gracilifrons; assembly: GCA_029582605.1. NCBI lineage: Eukaryota > Viridiplantae > Streptophyta > Magnoliopsida > Solanales > Solanaceae > Solanum > Solanum gracilifrons. The sequence continues at coordinate 897 of JAJOOH010002565.1, forward strand.
TGCATAGTACTTAGGGAAGTCTAAATCACTATTATATAGTTTTTCATACCTTTCCCCTAGCCTACATTACAACCCGTTAAAGTCTTATTTGATTCTATTCGAGCATGCTTACTTAGTGGAGATGTACATAATGGGCAAGCCTATGGTTCTTGGTGCATACATGAGAATTTTCTTTGTGAGTGTGAGAGTTGTTCTTTGATGCTAAGTCCTTAATTTGTATTCAATATTTTGATCGAGTGTGTGGACTATTTCTTCTTTTGAGGGCACTTGTTTCATGATAGATAGGTGATTTTATTAGCTTTCTTTGATTAGAGTAGGTGAGGAAACTTAAATTTGATGTGTTCAGAGTTCAGGTTAGGGGTTTCTTGTTTATTTGTATATCTTGCATAATGATTGAGAAGTGTATCTGATGGTTTAAAATTTGTTACATGTCCTAATTGTTTGTATCAACCAAAGTGGTGGCATCACTAGTTTGAATTTTTGAGATGAGCTTTAATGCTTGCTCGAGGACGAGGAAATGTTTAAGTGTGAGGTGTGGATGTGAAGTCAAAATATATAGTTTTAATCATTATTTGCCTCGCATTTAGTATTTGTAATTTGTTTTTTTAAGCATGAATTTTATGATTTATGCTTAATAGTATATTTTATTTGTAGGATTAAATTGGTGTGTAGATGAAGAAGTTTGCAGCTTAAACGAATTAAAAATGGAAGAATATAAAAGGAAATCAAGAAGACAACTTAATGAATTAACTTCAATATAATAATAATATTTTGTATATGGGCAAAGTATAGAATGTGAATTTTGAAGAAAAAGTCACATGCCATGTGGCAACCAATGAAGACACACACAACTTGTTGAGTCGATCATAGTGGTTCACGCGAAGCCCAATTTCTTTTGGTTTTTGTTTTGGTTTTGGGTTTTCAATTTATTTTATTCAGGGTTTTTTACATATATAAATAGTCCATAAGAATAATTATTGGGGAGATACAAGAGATACTTTGTAGGGAAAAGTTATTATACTTTTAGGTTTTTTTTTTCTTTTCTTAGGCTTTAGTAGCTAAAGACCCTTGTTCTGGGGTTGTGGCTATGAATGTTTGTTTATCATTTAATTTTAAGGATTGAAGTTGGCTATCGCATAAATTGCTATTTTGTTCTTGATTTAGTATTTTGTGATTGACCACCATTGAAATAAACTCATTGTCCAAATTGAACTCAAGAGAGGAATAGGAGGATAGAACGTGGGATAAAAGAATCATGATCTTCTCTAGAAATTAGGGTTGATTTGTGTCACGGCCCGAGCCTACACCTTGGACGTGGCCGGCACTCGAGAACCATTGTTGGTCCCCAAGAGAACCTCTGGCCTGACTCAATACTCAGCGAAAGACTTACTCAACAATATATGAACTCAAAAGTAAAGCTTTACTCATTTGTCTTAAGATAAATAAACTCGAAATGTATAGAAACACTTAACTTTCCAAAGAAGGCAGGTCAAGTCTTAAACATTTAACAATAGAAATGGAAAAGACTCCTCAAAACACTACTGTCTAAGAAGCCTCTAATAACTATGATAGGACAAGACCCACGATATCTTAATAAGACTGAAAGTAAATGGGAATCCTCGGAAGCAAGGAGGCTCACCAAGGTAAATCTGGAACTGCAAGTGGTATCAACGGAGCGTTTGTTGATTACCTTGAATACATGTATCTGCATCATAAAAAGATACATGCCAAATGACGTCAGTACATTAAATGTACGAGCATGTAAGAGGAACACTGAACATAACCTGTAAGCTTGAACTGATAAAAAGGAAACCATACTCACCTCACCTCAACTCAACTCAACTCAAGAATACTCAACTCAAAAGATACTCAATTCAAAACAAAGCAACAATAAAGATGCATTTTATATATAAAAAAAAAAAAAACAGTGGAGAATAAATCAATGTATTTAAAAATACAATAATAACTTTTTACTCTTATTTGAGAGATTCTCTAACCGACAACCATCACTATGAGATATGTGATGATACAACGTTTCCCCAACGCTGTCAAAACTGTCCTATGCCTTACCGGAGTATAGGACATCCTCAACTAAGTGGATCCATTAAGATATGCTTAAAAGCAATAAGGAATCATCTAAAATGTATGACCATTTACTTATGTTGGCGTACATGGTTTATGAGGACTTTGAGTTGTCTGAACTCGTCCCCATATCGGTGCTCAATACTACTCCCAATAATATAACTCATGTTCATATGTTTAAAAACATTCCTCATCCTCAAACTTGAGATTATTACTCAAAAGATTCTCTTAAAAAAGATAATTCTCAAAAACTATTCATGAACTCATTTGGAAATCAAGGTTTTCTCTCATTTTAAATGTAAAACATTTACACTTGGGAATAATTAGTTTCCTTATATTCATTTTGAAAACATGAACTCAACTCTCCTCATCCTCATACTCAAGTACTCAAGTCTTATAACAAGTATTAAATATTGTAGAAGACTTCTCAAAATGACTCAAGAAACTTTATTAAGCTTTACTCTTAACTCTATGTTTATATTGAATTATGAATTCAAGAGTTATGACTTGGATATGCATGATCTGTCAAGGACTAATGAAGATCTTAAGTGTGGATATCAAGTAGGGAACATAGGTACGATTCGAGGAAACACACACGAAAAGAAGGACGGAATGGAAGGGGACCTGACGATCCTAGCGCACTCGGTGGCGCGAGGCGCCAGCCCCAAAACTACTGAACAATAGTTGGGGAGCACTGATTGGCGCACCACACCAGGCCCCAAACTACTGGGCAGTAGTTCTGGTACAGTGGTGGCGCGCCACCCCATGCCCTTGCCCCTGCCCCTGTCCAGAAACCCGACAAATTTTTCTCTTCGAATTTTGGTCCTAATTCACCTAGAATTAATTGATGTCTTCCAAACTTCCTTAGATTTGTAAATCCAACACAAATAAACGAAACCCACTCAAAATTCCTCAAGAACAACAGTCAAACACAAGATCCTCATCTCAAGAACTCAACAAAACTTCATTGTTAAAGAATGAAGAACAAAACTTCAAGAAACTCATCAAGAAACTCAATATACGAAGTCTTATGAATGAATTCACATGGTAAACTTCAAGTTTTTCTCCCTTTTCTCCTCTTGAACTTTTGACCTAACCTTCCAAACATTTTTAGTCTTTAGCGTAAACTAAGGTTAATCAACTTTGACCCCTTATTGGGTGAAGAAAACGTGTAGGTCTAGTGGGGGTAAGGAACACTCCAACGAGCATATCTCCTTCATCCGAACTCAAAATTTAGCAAACTCAGCGGAGTTGGAAAGAGGACTCAAATATATTTCATTTGGTACCTTATGGGACACCTAACTCATCCTGTACTGAAAGTTATGGTAGTTTGAAGTTGACCAAAAACTCACAATTGAAGTGCAACTTGTACCAATTTCAGTTTAGCTCTTTATAATTTGGTTCTTTCTAAATTTAGCTCTTTCAAAGACTGAGGTGGTACAATTTGTATATATGATAGGGATATACTTAGAGACCTTGATTGGTTACTAAACAAGATGAAAACTTAATGCTCCGCAATTGGTTCAGTCTATCTCCGTTGTACGATGTAGTTAGACTGCCAATTGTGGTAGGTGATTAGAGGTCGGGAGACCATTATTATATATTCAACCTTGTAAATCAGTAATTTGATAACCAATCGAAGTCCATAGAAGAAGATACTATGCATGTATTCTAAGTAGGCTACAACTCTTGAATTTTCTCAATCAAAGCAAGGTAATCTTAGTATTTAATTCTTACATTATTTTATTTATAAATAAAATTATTTTGGCACTCTTAAATAAATAATTAGACTAGTATAATTTAGTAAAAATAATTAATCGACAAGTCTTTTGGGCTTGATAATTCGACTCTTTTAAAGCCATTATATTACTTACACAATCATGTACACTTGTGCGTGCATTTGGGAGCGTCAATATACTTTATATTAATGTACAACTATATTGTGTATAAATTCTCCCTTTGTACATGAATTCAAGAAAAGTAATTTGTGACTATGAAATTAGCAGTTTCAAATCATTTGTTTTGAATATTTGTCTTGGGTGCCAAAACAATTTAGCATTTGCCTTTTTCATTAAGTTATGTTGATTGAAAGTGATCCTTATAATATGATTGTAATATTAGGCCTATTTATACTAGAATATCTATGTAGGGTTCTCATAACTTGTAAAATTTTCATAAAGTTTTGTTAATTGAAAGTGAGCCTTATAATTGTATTTATACTAGAATACCTGTGTTGTTGTGAACGTGTGGATGTCACATATGGTATGTGGATAGTATGTGTATTGGAGTGTTGAAATTGTGGAAATTGTGCACAGCTTGTGCAAAATAGTGGATGGCTTGTGTCAGCCATTCACTGCCCAATTTACATTGCCTATATAAAGGCCTTGTACTTCATTTGAATGATATAACGAAAAGGAATAAATACAGTACATTACTCTCTCTATTGTTCTTCTTTTAATGTGTTAATCTTAGTTTGCTAAGTAATTATTTTATAACACGTTATCAACACGAGTCTCTACCAGTTCAAGTAAAGACTTTAAAAGCCTCGAAGGTATAAATTTTTCTTTCTTAAATAATGTCAAATCTTTCTAAACTTGAATTTCTTGCTTTAGACATATCGGGAAAAGGCTATCTATCATGGGTACTTGATGCAGAAATTCATCTTAATGCGATGGATCTGGCAGACACCATCCAAGAAAAAAATCAAGCATCGAATCAAAACCGTGCTAAGGCAATGATATTTCTCCGTTATCACCTTGATGAGGGTTTAAAAATGGAATATCTCACTGTTAAAGATCCTCTGGTGTTGTGGAATAATTTAAAAGATAGATATGACCACCTGAAGTTGGTCGTCCTTCCACAGGCACGTTATGACTGGATTCATTTTGAGACTTCAAGATTTTAAATCTATCAGTGAGTATAACTCTTCCATGTTTAAAATCATCTCACAATTAAAATTATGCGTAGAAAATATCACTGACCATCATATGCTGGAGAAAACATTTTCCACTTTCACTGCCTCAAGTATGCTCTTGCAGCAGCAATACCGAGAAATGAGATTTAAAAAATATTCAGAATTAATTTCACATGTCCTTGTTGCTGAACAACATAATGACTTACTAATGAAAAACCATGAAAGTCGACCTACTGGTTCTATTTCATTTCCTGAAGTAAATACGGAAAATTTTCACCAATCTAAGCATGGAAAAGGTCATGGCTCCAATCATGGCCGTGGCCGTGGTCGAGGAAGAAATTTCGATCATGGTGATCGTCTTGCACTAAATAATAACCTTCACCACCAGCAGTGTAAAAAGAAGGATGAAAAAAATGAAGTGGTGCAGAAGAAAAATTCAGATAACAAATGTTATCGATGTGGTGGAAAAGGTCATTGGTCACGTACCTGTCGTACGCCAAGGCACCTGGTTGAGCTGTATCAAGCTTCCCTGAAGGAGATGAAAAATAACGCAGAAACCAACTTTATCTGTGAAGATAAAGTTGAACTCATGCATCTAGATGTAGCGAATTTCTTTGAGAATCCCGAAGGAAAAATAGATCACTTGATAGGTGATGGGTCTGTAATAATGTAAATATATTTTACTTATGTCGTTTGTATGAACTAGTATGAATATGTTTTCCTAGACTTGTAAATAAATAAAAAGTTGTGTAATGCTTTTTTTTTAGTAATAATATTATAATGTTTACTTCGTTTATATCTTTTATCTTGAAGAGTATATGGATACCTCTCAAATTTTTTTTGGATCAATGATCAATCATGAAGATATTTGTGTAATCGATAGTGGAACAACGCATGCCATATTCAAAGATGAGAAATACTTCTCCTACTTGCTTAGAAAAAAAGGAAATGTTACTACAATTTCTGGTAATTCGAACTTAATAGAAGGCTCCGGAAGAGCTACTATATTTCTGCCTAAGGGAACAAAACTTGTTATAGAAGATACATTGTTCTCTTCTAAATCCCCAAGAAACCTATTAAGTTTTAAAGAAATTCGCCGAAATGGATATCATGTTGAGACAATAAATGAAATGAATGGTATTACCAAGATTGTCTCAGACCAGAAATATGTGTTGGAGAAATTATCAACTTTATCTTCTGGCTTATATTATGCAAAAATAAGTACAATTAAAGCACACTCTATCGTAAACCAGAAGTTTACAGACTTAAAAACTTTTGTGCTTTGGCATGGCCGAATAGGTTATCCTGGATCAATAATGATGAGACGAATCATTGAAAACTCAAATGGACATCCATTAAAGAATCTGAAGATTCTTACGTGTGATGAGTTTTCATGTACTGCTTGTTGTCAAGGCAAATTGATTACTAGGCCATCACCAATGAAAGTTAACATTGAATCCCCTCAATTTTTAGAACGTATACATGGGGATATCTGTGGACCTATTCACCCATCTAGTGGGTTGTTTAGATATTTTATGGTCCTAATAGATGCATCTTCAAGATGGTCTCATGTGTGCCTCTTATCATCTCGCAATCTGGCGTTTGCAAAATTATTGGCACAAATGATACGATTAAGAGTGCAATTCCCAGATTATCCCATTAAGGCAATTCGCCTTGATAATGCTGGAGAATTCACATCCCAATCTTTTGATGATTATTGCTTATCAGTAGGGATAAAATTTGAACATCCTGTAGCTCATGTTTATACTCAAAATGGCCTTGCTGAGTCATTTATTAAGCGCTTACAATTGATAGCAAGACCTCTACTTATGAAAACTAAGTTGCCTACTACTGTTTAGGGTCATGCTATTTTACATGCAATATCCATTGTTCGTCTCAGACCGACTCATTATAATAAATACTCATCGTCACTATTGGTATTTTGTCATGAACCAAATATTGCTCATTTACGAATTTTTGGATGTGTTGTATATGTGCCAGAGGAACCACCTCAGCGCACTACGATGGGCCCCCAAAGAAGGCTAGGCATATATGTTAGGTTTGATTCACCCTCCATAATTCGCTACCTTGAGCCATTGACGGGAGATTTATTCACTGCAAGATTTGCAGATTGTCGATTTGATGAAACAAATTTTTCGCAATTAGGGGGAGAGAAAAAGGAACTTAATAATGAAATTGCATGGAAAGTTTCATCATTATCTCATTTTGATCCACGTTCCCCTGTGTGTGAACAAGAGGTCCAGACGGTCATTCATTTGCAAAACATAGCAAATCAAATGCCAGACACATTTACTGATTTGAAAAGGATAACAAAGTCACATATTCCTGCAGTAAATGTGCCTATCCGGATTGACGTCCCAAAAGGACCATCTACAAGTGTCATGGATTCTGGATCACAAACACGCTTAAAGTGTGGTTGACCATTGGGTTCAAAGGATAAAAATCCTAGAAAAAGAAGTACGAAAAATGACACTATAAAAGAATCCCATGAAGAGATTCAAGATCTGATTAATCCTGATATTCTTGAAGAGATCAGTGAACGCGAGACTCAAGTGAATGAAAAACTTTCAATAAGTTCTACGGGTGATGGGATAAATTTAGATTGATCAAAAATCAAAGTGGATAATGTTTTCGCATCTGATATTGCACTTAGTCGTATACAAGACAATGAGGATCTTGAGCCAAATCTGTTGAAGAATGTCGACGAAGATGTGATTGGCCAAATTGGCAAGAGGCAATTCAATCAGAATTAGACTCACTTGCTAAACGTGAGGTTTTTGGACCAGTAGTCCAAATGCCTAGTGATGTTAAATCAGTTGGCTATAAATGGGTCTTTGTACGAAAAATAAATGAGAGAAATGAAATTGTAAGATACAAGGCACGCCTTGTTGCACAAAGATTCTCTCAATGACCCGGTATCGACTATGAAGAAACATATTCACCGGTTATGGATGCAATAACTTTTTGATATCTCATTGGTTTAGCTGTACATGAATATCTTGAAATTCATCTAATGGATGTGGTTACAACTTATCTTTACGGTTCACTTGATAATGAAATTTATATGAAAGTTCCAAAAGGACTTAAAATGCCTGAAACATATAGTTCAAAATCTCGAGAAATGTGTTCAATCAGATTACAAAACTCATTATACGACTTAAAACAATCAGGGCGCATGTGGTATAATCGCCTCAGTGAGTACTTGATAAAACAAGATTATATAAACGATGCCATATGCCCTTGTATTTTAATTAAGAAAACAATATCGGGGTTTGTTATTCTTGCTGTTTATGTTGATGACATTAATCTCATTGGAACTCCAGAGGAGGTCCAAAAGGCAATTGAATAGCTAAAGAAAGAATTTGAGATGAAAGACCTTGGAAAGACAAAATTTTGTCTTGGTCTACAAATAGAACATTTAGCAGACGGGATCTTCATCCATCAATCTGCCTATACTGAGAAAATCTTGAAACTATTTTACATGGACAAGCACATCCACTAAGTACTCCAATGGTTGTCCGATCACTTGAAGTGAGTAAAGATCCATTCTGACCTAAAGAAAAGAATGAGGAACCTCTTGGTCCTGAAGTACCTTATCTTAGTGCAATTGGCGCACTTATGTATCTTGCTAATGATACGAGACCTGACATAGCATTTTCTGTTAATTTATTAGCAAGATATAGTTCTTCCCGTACACAAAGACATTGTAATGGAGTTAAACATATATTGCGATATCTAATGAGGGCTAGTGATATGGGTCTATTTTATACTAACAAAGATAGTGCAGATCTTGTTGATCATGCAGATGCAGGTTATTTATCTGACCCACATTAAGCTCGATCTCAAACAGGCTATCTGTTCACATATGGAGGTACTGCTATATCATGGCGATCTACAAAGCAGTCCATTTTCGCTACTTCTTCAAATCATGCTGAGATAATAGGCATTCATGAAACAAGTAGAGAATGTGTATGGTTGAGATCAGTGATACATTTCATCAAAGAAAGATGTGGTTTGCAGTGTGATGTCAAGGTACCCACAATGCTCTTTGAAGATAATGTTGCATGCATAGCTTAATTAAGAGGAGGCTTCATAAAAGGAGATAGAATGAAGCACATTTCACCAAAATTATTCTTCACACATGAGAAGAATGGTGATATTGATGTACAACAAATCCGTTCAAGTGATAATCCAACAGATTTATTCACCAAATCTTTACCAACCTCAACTCTTGAGAAGATGGTACACAAAATTGGGATGCGAAGACTTAACAATATAAATCGTGGTCTTCATCAGGGGGGGTTTAATACGAGTTGTACTCATTTTTCCTTAGTCTAGGTTTTGTCCCATTGGGTTTTCCTAGCAAGATTTTTAATGAGGCAACAAGCAAATGAGTATTTAAAGATATATGGACTCATTTTCCTTTCCTAAAGTTTCTTTAGTTAGGCATAGACATCCAAGGGGAAGTGTTGTGAACGTGTGGATGTCACATATGGTATGTGGATAGTATGTGTATTGGAGTGTTGAAATTATGGAAATTGTGCACAACTTGTGCAAAATAGTGGACGGCTTCTGTCAGCCATTCACTGCCCAATTTACATTGCCTATATAAAGGCCTTGTACTTCATTTGAATGATATAACAAAAAGGAATAAATACAGTACATTATTCTCTCTATTGTTCTTCTTTTAGTGTGTTAATCTTTGTTTGCTAAGTAATTATTTTATAACATATGTAGAGTTCTTATAGCTTGTTTCATACTTATATTTTATAATTGTAAAGTTCTGTTACTTATACTCTTATAATTATAAAAATGTTGATTTTTAGATAATATTACAAAGTGTCACCTTCTGAATTATTTATTTACATACATGTGATGGGTAATTTGTGTATGTAAAAGTTACTTGTGTTGTGTGAATTGATATAAGGAATGTGTATCCTATTTTAAATTATCATCACAATAGAATTATTTGATATAACTTTAAAAAAAAATTATGTACTACGTTTTTTTAATCTTAATATTTAACTGATGTAGATGGTAGATAAACACAAGGGTAAATAATTTTTTTTTTGCTAATTCATAAAAGATAATAAACATCAATACTACTAGAAGGTTTACTGAGGCCGTAACAACTGATGATTCCCTGCGAGTTAATATTCCACCACATGCCTCAATTTCAGCTACTCGCTCGACACATCCGTCACAAAATGCCTCTACTCATGTGGCTCCACATTCTTGTAATTCTATATCTGCACCCATTGTGGTACCTAGTTCAAATTAGGAAACATTGTAGGGTTATTTACATCTTAGTCTTGAGTCTACCATACCATCAGCTAGTGCTAGTCAATGCAATAGTTTCATTATTACTAGCGGATGAATTGAACTTTTTGATCTTTGTCTTGGATCCAATGACTTGGAGCCTAATATTCGCAATACCAAAACCCAAATACACATGGTCCACAACCATGCGATAGAGACAATACCCGAAGATTCGTCATCGAGCCTGCAGAATACAAGCATGATTCAACTATATCTACATATTTTATTTATCTATTTATGTTTTAATTGATTGGTTGTTTTTATTTACCCTACTTCCTCATATGTGGGATGTGATATAAATAATAGCAATAATAATAGATTACAAAAACAATAAGAGATAGCATAAAACAATTGTCAAAGAATTGTATTTATTCTACAAGTTAATCTCATATTGCTGGTTACGTCCGGATGAGAATTTTGTACGTACCATTTTAAAGTGCATTGGAATACACTATGATTGTGTGTACCTGAGTTGGAGTTCAATTTCACTTAATACCCAATGGCAAATGTTCAACGAATTTAAGGTAAAAGTATTTGTCAATTAAATTCACATTATATATATTTAAATTCACTTTTCATGTTAAGATTAAATATTTAATTATTTTTATAACATAAATATTATGTATAGGTTCTCGAGCATGAGAAAGAAATTCAAGTTAACTTCAAGCATAAAGCCTCGAAGTTGCTCGCTAGCACATTTTGTGATTGTTGGAGATATAACAGAGTTTCTAACTTTATTATGCCAGATCGGTGGGCCAAGTTACACAAATATCAGAATAATAATGAAAAAAATTAAAAAGAGGAGTGATATTAGAAAGAAGGCTCGCGCATCAGAAAATGACGTTTCTTTGCACATTGGTTGAGCTTTTAACTAGCTTGCTAGCAGAAGAAGAGAATGACATATTTTCTTAATTCAGTAAAATATTTTTTTTGCTTTTTGATAAGTAGTTCTTCGAGATTAATGAGATCACATTCTATATAAATGTCACGCCTCGAGCCTACACCCTAGGCGGGACTGACACTCGAGAACCATTGATGGCCCCAGGTGAACCCTTGGCCTGACTTAACTTAGAGCGGAAGACTTAAATACGAGAAAACAGTCTCAAAGGATAACTCATGCAATAACTTAAAGAAATAATTTACTAGCCAAAATGGCAACACATGTCTCATAGCAAAAGATCTGAAATACAAGACTAAAAGAACTGATATCTAACTGTCTATAAAGCCTCTAAACACTAAGAGGGATGTCGGGACAAGACCCCGATCATCCTAACAACTGAAATACTAGAAAACAATGTATAAGGAGTCCTCCGGAAAGCAAGGAGGTTCACCAACTAACTTTGACTGTTCAACTGGATCAACGGGGCACTGGATGCTGATCTTGGTTACCTGTATCTGCATCATCAAAAGATGCAAGTCAAATGTCATCAGTACATTGAATGTACGAGCATGCAAGGGGAAAACTAAACATTACATAAGCTTGAAAGGAATCTGAAAAGAACACTTACCTTAGCTTTACTCAACTCATAAATACTCAACTCAAATGCGAAGTAAAACAACAATAAAAGTGCAGTTTATACAAGGCATTTAAAACAATAGATGACAACTCAATGAATTTAAGAAATACAATAACAACTGAGTTTACATATAAAGTAATATAATACTGTGGGAGTTTTTTCTAACCGACAACCATCACTATGAGCTAAAGTGATGATACATCGTCTCGCCCACGCTGCCAGAACTGTCTTATACCTTGCTGTAATATAGAACGCCTCAACTAAGTGGATCCACTATTCTATGTTAAAAAGCATTAAGGTGTCATCTAAAAAGTATGACCCTTTCTACCCACGATGGCTACATGGTTTATGGAGACTTGACTTATTATGAACTCATCCCCATATCGGTGCTCAATACTACACTCAAAATATACTCAGCTCATATGTTTTAGAAACAAAACTCTTTCTGTGATTTGAGGTAATTACTCAAAAACTAGCTTAAAAGCTCTCTTGGAAATCGGTGTTTCCTTTCTTGTTTAAATGTGAAAACATTTCAAATCTTGGTAATACTTAGTTCCTGTATAATCTTTTGAAGAAATGAACTTTATTCTTACTCTTTACTCAAGTCTTAAAACAAAGTTAAAACATTTGCGAAAGGCTTTTTGGAAGACTCTATGAACTTCTCTTAACTTGACTCTTAACTTTTCTTGAATTGAATTATGGATTCAAGGCTCATTATCTCATGTTTATGGATGATTTCATGGTGTTTAGACATACCTTAGAGTGTAGGAATCAACTAAAAAACTTAGGTACGTTATTAGGGAACTCAAACGGAAAGAAGTGAGGAAAGGTAGAGGGCCTGACAACCATGGCGCTCTGAGTGGCGTGGGGTGCCAGCCTTGAAACTTTAGAGTCTGGGTTGGGGCGCTCTGTCTGGCATGGCTCCCCAGATCCCAAACTTCAGAGTTCCCTTTTGGGGGCTCTGAGAGGCACGGTGCCCAGCCCATTCCCCGGAAAAACTCTGAATTTTCTTGCTCATTTTTCAACTCTAAACCCTCTAAATTCAATTGGTTCTTTCCCCCAAACACTTAGAATTAACTATATCACAAAAATATGTAAGAATATACTCGAAATCACACCTAATCTCATTAATCAAACTCAAGAAACTTCTCAACAACTACAACCACAAGAACCCACAAAAACTTAAACAAATTTCATCAAAAACTCATAATATTTTCTTTCAAGAATAGAATTACGCTGAATTGAATCATGATTGGTGCATGGGTGAACTAACCTAATGCTATGTGATCTCACATACCTTGTAGGATTGAATTCTTGGCGAAATCCACGTCCAAAATCGCAAGAACTTGATGAAATCTTGAACATTTCTTCTCCTTTCTCCTCTTTTCTCTTTTCTCTAAGCCCTAGCGTGTTTTGGTAAAGCGTAAACTGATATAATTCTGATTTGACCTCAATTAAACTTATAAAAACGAAATTAATTAATTGGGTATGGAAAAGACCAAAATACCCTTCCAAATTCCAGTTTTGACTTTCCTTATCTAGACAGCCCAACTTCAAATAGATATATCTCATTCATACGAACTCGGAATTCAGAAAACTCAGCGGCGTTGGAAAGATAATTTGAAGATATTTCCTAAGGTATCTGGTAGCACACCTAAATTATCCTGAGATAGTATTTATGGTTGTTTGAAGTTGACCCAAAACTCAAATTTAACATAACTTAACCAATTTTCCAAATTTTTCGTTCTTTCCAAAAATGACTCTTTCTAATTCTAGATCTTTCTATTTATTTCAAATAGTGAGGTGTTACAATATTTCTCCCTTGGTAACATTCGTCCTCGAATGATATTACTCTTGGTAGGCTAAGGGTATAACATCTAACATTCAGCTCAAACAACCAACAAGAAAATCTAACACATTAAGCATAACAATTTAAAGAGTACTAAGAAAAGAATTAGTACCTTGATCTGGAACTTCTCTGGGGTCAAAGATATGTGAATATCTGTTCTTCATTTTCTTCTCAGCTTCCCAAGTAGCTTTCTCAACAAACTGATTTCTCCAAAGAACTTTTACTGATGCTACTTCCTTGGTCTTTAACTTGCGAACCTGCCGGTCTAGAATTTGAACATGGATCTCCTCATAAGACAAGCTATCCTTGATACCAATATCTTCAGTTGTTATGATAAGTGAATGATCTCCCATGCACTTCTTCAACATGGAAACATGAAATACCGGATGGACCGCCGCTAACTCTTGTGGTAGCTCAAACTCATAAGCTACATTGCCAATCCTTTTGGATATTTTGTAACGTCTAATATATCGAGGACTAAGCTTCCCATTCTTACCAAATCTCATAACACCCTTCATGGGTGAAACCTTCAAGTATACCCAATCATATACTTCAAACTCTAACTCCCTTCTCCTAACATCAGTGTAGGATTTCTGATGACTCTGCGCTGTTTTCAACCTCTCTTGAATGACTTTTACTTTCTCCATAGCTTGGTGAACTAAGTCTGGTCCTATCAACCCAGCTTCACCAACTTCAAACCATCCAATATGAGATATGCACCTTCTCCCATAATGAGCTACATAAGGAGCCATTTGGATGCTAGATGTAACGACTCGGAAAACTAGTAGGTGAAACTAGAGCCTATCGATTGTGTTGTTGAGTTTGATAAGGGGTTCTATGTTGTAAAATAAGTTCTCGAGTTTAGGTTGAGGGGTATAGGGGTTAAACCTTAAGGTACGACTCCCCAAGGACCAACCAAGGGTCCTTGAGGAGGACCCTAAAGCCTAACCCCAAGAACCTAAAACCTGCCAAAAACTTCTTGACCTACGGATGGGCACCCAACTCACGTCCCGTAGGTGGGGGTCGTGGGTCGAGGCTTGACCTCTCCTGCTCCACCTTGGTTCCAGTAGCAAACCACGACTTGCCAGTATAGCTCGTGGACCCACCCACGGTCCGTGGGTGGGATTTCGTAGGTCACCATTGAAAGTCTGCCTAGGCTCGGCCAAGGCTAGGGTTAAGTTGGTAAATTCCTAATTAATTAGTTATGAGTTGGGGATGGTTTATATTGATTTATTAGAGTTATTTAAGGCTTTTTAAAGTATTAAACTCCCTTTTTCAACTCATTATTCTCTAAACACAAAATAGAAACTACCATTTCCAAATAATTCTCTCTCTAAACACCATCATTGGAGAAGAAGAAGTCAAGGTTTGGATCTCAAAATTTTATCTTTTTTCTTCAATTTCGTGGAGTTTCTTCAAGTGAGGTATGGTAGTCTTCATCCTTGGTTAAGTTTCATCCAAGGAGCCCCTTCAAAACTCTATTTCTCAAAGTTGAAATTCTTCAAAACCTAGGGTTTTCAATCTATAGCATGGATTCACTTTCAAAACGATTTCAAAGTGTTTATTGGCTTATATTATTATCAATTTGATGAATTACTACTGTTTTTATGATGAATTACCTATGAATCCATGAATTCCCCTATTTTCTATTGGATCTCAAAGTGTGGGTAATAATTGACGTGGGTGGATTGTGATCAAATTATGCACGTAGTAGTGAATCTAATTGAAATATGTGAATATCCATGTATAGAATAGTGATGCAAGATGTGAATCATGAATTGTGATCTAGGGTTCTTGAAGGGCTATGAATGAAGAACCCATACATGACTATGAAAATTATGCATGTGCTTTATTAAAAAGCAAGGTTTCTATGTTTATGAAAGTAAGGTGATCATGTATAGAATGTAATTGTGTTATTATTGAAAGGTTATTCTCAATTATACATTTATGAATGATGATGATTTATGTGAAAGGTTTCTTCAATGTAATGTTACATCTTGAATTGATAGGCTTAGGGCATCCTCTTATTGTGTAATGAAAGTTATGTTGATTGATGTATCTCGAATTGGTAGGCTTATGGCATCCTCTTCTTGTGTAAATGAATGTGATCTTGATTGAAGTACCTTAAATTGGTAGGCATAGGCATCCTCTTCTTGAGTAACTAATGTATCTTGACTTAATGAACATGAATTGGTAGACCTAATGGTGGTTGCCCTTTCATAAATGACTAATGAAGTATTGTAAGGCTTTGTCTTGAATCGGTAGACCTAATGTTGGTAGCCCTTTCATGAGGATTCTATGAATGAATGTAATGATAAACCTTGAATCGGTAGACCTAATGGTGGTAGCCCTTTCATGTGTGAAATGATGAACCTTGAATCGGTAGACCTAATGGTGGTGGCCCTTTCTTGAGGTTTCAATGAGCTATCCTCATAATGTACCTTGAATCGGTAGACCTAATGGTGGTAGACCTTTCATGTGTGAAATAATGTACCTTGAATCGGTAGACCTAATGGTGATGGCCTTTTCATGTGTAATGTACTTTGGATCGGTAGACCTAATATTGGTAGCCCTCTCAAGTATAATAATGTTAATGAAAATGAACTACTCTATGGGAATGAAGGCTAAGTACCGAGTGGATATGGTAAGATGGAAGCTCTCCCTACATTAGGTCGGGTTTCAATGAACATATTTCTTATCCCATAACTATGTACCCACATAGGATATTAGTTAGTGGATCCACCTAAGCTAAAATGTTACCGCTCTTACCTTAGGCAAGTAGACCAACCCTTTACAGTGTGGGATAGACACCAGATTCCATGTAAAGCTCACATGGTCTATGTTGGTTAATGCTTATTTCCATCATGTGAGATACGTGCTATGGTTACTTGAGAAGTTCTATGAAGTGTGGGTGGTAGTATGAGATGCCATTCATGCATTGCACGAGTAGGCTTTGAGAGGGCTATGGTGTGATTCTCCAATGTCTTAATGTCTAATGAATGAATGTGCTCTTAATGAAGCTAATGAGAATGTTGACTTAAAGGCTTAATGTAATGATAAATGCTTTTACTTGGAATTGTTATTATGAGTTACTTTCCTTGTCATGACTTATGAAATGTATGTGTTCCTTATGAATGAGTATTGACTAAAGAAAATGAGCAAGGAAGAATGGTAAGTTCATCTAAGGTGGCCTCATAGTGGTACTTAGTATGAATAGTATTATGGGATGCTATTCTTACATTGCAAAAGTATAGCTTAGGGTTACTTTAGGTGAAGGTTCTAATGTGATGAAATGACTTATATGTTGAATGTGATTGCATCTTATGCTTCTTACACTAAACTTCATGATGTTTCTTAAAATTGGCATATAACAGGGTTTTCAACCAAAATGTCCTTTTTAAGCATGGTTTTTTCATGACTATCATACTTAGTACATTTTTGTGTGCTAACCCATATTTCTACATTTTCACAAAGTGTAGGGTTTGGAGACTTGATGTTCTATTCTTGGAAGATAGGTTTCTAGGGAGCAAGGAGTTGAAGATATGGTTAGTCCTCATAGTTCCGAGGACAAACCCACCCTTTTCTTATATGTATTTTATATTATGTTTAGAGCTTTTGTAAGAGCTGCGTCCCAAAGTTTTAAGTCTTATGTTCTAAATGGTTTGAGACAAAGTATAGAAAGACTTCCACTTGCTTTTATGAAAAATGGCTTCGATTGTAAAGAAAGTTTTAAATGTGAAAACATTTCAACTCTTGGAAATACTTAGTTCCCGTATAATCTTTTGAAGAAATGAACTTTACTCTTACTCTTTACTCAACTCAAAACTTAAGTCTTAAAACAAAGTTAAAACATTTGCAAAAGACTTTTGGAAGACTCTATGAACTTCTCTTGACTTGACTCTTAACTTTCCTTGAATTGAATTATGGATTCAAGGCTCATAATATCATGTTTATGGATGATTTCATGGTGTTTAGACGTACCTTAGAGTGTAGGAATCAACTAGAAAACTTAGGTACATTACTAGGGAACTCAAACGGAAAGAAGTGGGGAAAGGTAGAAGGCTTGGCAACCCTGGCGCTCTAAGTGGCGCGAGGCGCCAGCCTTGAAACTTCAGAGTTTATGTTGGGGTGCTCTGGCTAACGCGGTACCCTAGACCCCAAACTTTAGAGTTCCCTTTTGGGCGCTTTGAGAGGCGCGGCGCCCCAACCCCCTCCCT
>JAJOOH010002566.1:0-28366 GCA_029582605.1 Solanum gracilifrons
TTATGCTGCCCTCGATCAAATACCAGGACGGCCAGATCAGAGCTCTATAAGGATTGTTGTGTCTGAGACCGGTTGGCCATCTGCTGGTGGATTTGGAGTCACAGCAGATAATGCAGCAACATACTTGAGGAACTTAATTCGACATGCTAAAGAAGGTACTCCAAGAAAGCCTGTGCCTATTGAGACGTATTTATTCGCGATGTTTGATGAGAATAACAAAAATCCAGAGCTTGAGAAACATTTTGGATTGTTTTCCCCAAACAAGCAGCCAAAATATCAACTAAACTTTGGAGCTTCTGACATTTCTGCTGAAACTAATGTCACTGCTTCCTCCCTCATAAGTGAGATGTAAGAAGAGACATTCGAAATCTCTTTACGTAAGTATTGCTTGGATGGAAAACTTAGTATAAAGGGTATATATGCTCTAGTTTTTTGACAGCAGGGGCACCAATGTCCCAAATGTATGATGGAGGGTATCTACATACCGTTTACGATAGTTCGGGGGTATATTTGTCCTTTTTTCAAGGAAGACTTTTAAAACTTACGGTAAAAAATGAATGATAGAAACTTGTGTGACTATAAATCATTTCATTAAGGGTAAAATTGACATTTTAAAGTTAAATTGTTACTTAATTATTACACTTATTTAGAAAAGGGAGTTTAAGAGGACGAACAATGCATTATTTAATTGTACAAGATGTTGGGTAAATTGTACTGCATATTTGTGATTTATCTTATTGAGGTGAGACACGTGTACTGACACTTTTTTTGGGCAAACCACGTGTAATTCTCAAATACCCACAATATTATTCAGCTCTCCACTCCAATTCTCTCCCCTTCCGTGATATAACTCTTAGATTCATTTGGGTAAGTTTTTCAATTCTTCTGCGCTTCTATTTCTTCTTTCTTCTTTTTACTGTGGTACAATTTTGTGCTTATATTATATAAAATGTGCACCCTGATTCTTTCTCTACGATGTTTGATCTGATAGCTCTTTCGAGTTTCAATTCTTTGAGATTCAGTAAATAAAATTTAGTAGGTGTAAGTTTCTCACTCTTTTGGATATAGTTTTTAGCTAAGATTTCTACATGCATGTTACTAACTACTTGATTTGCACATGAACTTTTTTTTTTTTGATGAATTTATTCTTTATAGCCAACTAATTAATGCAAAAGTTAGACCGTGTCTTAAATTTTTAAGTGGATTGTGCATCTAAATTGTTTGATAATATGCCTCATTGTCAATATCAAAACTAACATCATGAACCAACTCCATTTCCTTGTTAATGGAGGTCAACTTGAACTAGAGAGTAATTGAATTGAGAGAGAAAAACTTGTGTTTCTATTGAATGTGAATTAAAGCTTTAAGAATTACAATGTGACTATATATATATAATCACTGATCATCTAGGTATGATGGAAATTAACTAACTAACAAACTTGATTCTAACTAACTCTACTGTACATAACCGACCCAACTGTTCACAACTAACTAATTATACTTTATATTCTCATCACCCCCTCAAGTTGGAGGTGATGTAATTACATCCAACTTGTGCAATAGAGCAACATGTTTAACTCCATTTAGAGCCTTGGTGAAGATGTCTGCCAACTGTGAATCAGTGGGAATATGATGGAGTGTGATTAGGCCTTGTTTAAGCTTGGTCCTAACAAAATGACAATCAATTTTTATGTGTTTTGTCCTTTTATGAAAAACTGGATTCTTTGCAATGTGGACTGTTGCTTGACTGTCACAATGGACAGGGATAGGTAAGGAGCATTGTACAGTCAATTCATCTAGCAATCTTTCAAGCCACACTAGTTCTCCTAGCTACAACTTGTCTCACAGCTCTATAATCAGCTTCAGCAGATGACAAAGATACTGTTGCTTGCTTCTTAGACTTCCAACTGATAGGACTATCACCCATAAGCACTAGGTATCCACTAACAGACTTCCTTGAGTCAGGGCAAGCAGCCCAATCAGAGTCACAATAAGCACTGACGGAGAGATCAGGCTTGTTTGAGATAAAAATCCCCAAGGTTGGATCCTGTTTCAAATATCTGAGTACATGGTATGCTGCTTTCAAATGTGGTTCCCTAGGTGATTGCATAAATTGGCTCAAGTGTTGTACACTATAAGCTATGTCCATTCTAGTGTTGGTTAAAAAGTTTAGCTTGCCAACCAACTTCCTATATTGAGTGGGATCAAGTAAGAGTTTGCCATCTGTAGCTATTAACTTCTCAGTGCAATCAAGTGGTGATGTAGTGGCCTTGTAACTTAACACATCAAAATCTCTCAGGAGATCAGAAGTGAATTTCCTCTGTGAAATTAGAACTCCATCATGTTTGTATAATATTTCCAGTCCTAGAAAGTAGTGTAGCTTGCCCAAATCCTTTATCTTGAACTGATCATTTAGGAAGCTCTTTAAGGAGTTGATTTCAGCCACATCTGTTCCAGTTAGAATTATATCATCCACATATATGACAACAAATACCAAGGAGCAGCCCTTCCTTTTGTAGAACAGTGACTACTCACTGTCTGAGTGTTGATACCCTCTTGAACAAAGAAAGTTTGCCAACTTTTCATACCATTGCCTGTTGGCCTGTTTTAGTCCATACAAAGACTTCTTCAATTTGCACACCATGTTATCACAACCTACTGCAAGACCTTGTGGAGGTGCTATGTATATTTCCTCATGCAAATCACCATGTAAGAATGCATTATTGACATCTAGTTGATACAAGCTCCAACCCTTCTTAACAGCTAAAGAGATTAATGTTCTAATAGTAGTCATTTTGACTACAGGTGAGAAGATTTCAGTGTAATCTACCCCAGCTTGTTGTGTATAACCTTTGACCACCAGCCTAGCCTTGAACCTTTCCACACTTCCATCAACTTTGTGCTTGATTTTGTACACCCACTTGCATCCAATAGCTTTCTTCCCATCAGGTAACATGACCATCTCCCAAGTGTCATTAGCATACAAAGCTTCAAACTCCTGTGTCATGGCCTGCTGCCAGGCAGGATGCAATATTGCCTCCTCAAATGAATTAGGCTCACATTCATGTGAAATGGTTGTTACTAACTTCTGGCTATCAGAACAAAGACTGGTGAAACATGCATGCTTATGGGGAGATATAAAGGAAGTAAGGGAGTGTAGCTTAGGTAAGGTGTAGGTGTATTCTCCTAGGTAATTAGGAGTATGTGTGGTTCTGGTTGTTCTTCTAGGTGCTAATATTGTAGGTACTGGTAAAGTGTCATGGTGCATGGTGGCATTTGGATCAGGTAAGGTAGTTTGAGTTGTAGGTTCATGTAGGACAATAGGTGATACTTCATTCATGTTGGTAATACTAGTTACTTGATTATTAGTGACTGCATGTGGTGTGAAATTTTCCAGTAGATCATCATCAGCAAAAATATTCATTTTACCAGGCATACAAGGCATGTTAGTGGTATGAGTAAGCATTTGTAAAATGGAATTGAAACTAGAACCATCAGGGGCAATAACAAAGGGAAAAATCTTTTCTTGAAAAGTAACATCTCTTGATATATGAACTTTCTTGGTAGCTAAATTCAAAACTTTGTATCCTTTTGTATTGAAAGGGTAACCAACAAAAACATGAGGTGTGGTTCTAGGTTCAAATTTGTCCTTGTGGGTTTTCAAGGTAGTGGAAAAACAAAGACAACCAAAACTCTTAAGGTGGGAATATATAGGTGATTTGTGGTACAATATTTCATATGGAGACTTATTCTGTAGGAGTTGAGTGGGCAATCTATTAATCAGGTATGTGGCAGTCAATATACATTTCCCAGTACCTCATAGGCAACTTTGACTGAAACAAAAGTGCCCTTGCTATTTCAAGTAGGTACTTGTGTTTCCTTTCTACCACCCCATTTTGTTGATGTGTATAAGGACAAGTTCTTTGGTGTATGATACCTTTGGTTTAGAAGAAATTTGTGGCTTCAGCTGAAGTAAACTCTAACCCATTGTCAGATCTTATGGCTTTTAACTTGATTTGGAATTGATTTTCTATGATAGATATGAAGGCTTTGATAGTTTGGAGAGCATTACTCTTACATCTTAGCAATTGTGTCCAAGTGGATCTACTGTGGTCATCTACCATAGTGAGGAAATAATGATAACCATCATGAGTGGGAATGTGATATAGTCCCCATAGGTCAACATGTAACAACTCAAACACTTTAGTGGTGGTGGTGGTACTTTCTGGAAAAGGCATCCTAGTTTGCCTAGCCATAGGGCATATATTACAAGTAAAAGGCTGTTTGGGAGAAAAATTAACAGGTATAGTTGAGATGTTTTTCATTTTTATAAAAGGTACATGCCCTAATATAGCATGCCACAAAATTTCATCATCATGAGTGTGACTAGAGACGTTTGCAAATGAAGGACAAGTATGAGGAAGACAAGAGGAAGGAAAAACAGTACAATCTGCCTTATTCATAGGAGAGTATTTGACAGAAGAAGTAGTGGACACATTAGAATCTGAACTCCTGCAGTATTGCCTAAAGAAGAGACAAGATGACAATTAACATGAGGTGATTTTCTCTCAGCAGATGGACAACAATTGTGGCATTTGTGACACAAGAAGTACAGGCCATTCTTGGCTTTACCAAGTTCCAGAGGGCTCTTCAGAGAAAGGCCCTGCAGCAAACAAGAAAATTTGTCAAAACTGACTACACCATTGAATTGTAGTGCTAAACAATGAACATAAATGAGATTAAACTTGAAGCTAGGTACAAATAACACTTTGCTTAGAGTCAAAGCTGGATTTAAACAAGCATCACCAATTTCAGTCACTTTAACCTTGTAACCATTAGGGAGTGAGATTAGGAAGGGATATGGAAGTGAAATGATGTTTGTGAGAGTGGTCTTATCATAGGTCATATGGTGTGATGCTCCTGAATCTATGATCCAAGAGCCAGCAGTCAGTTTAACATATTTACAAGAAAGATCACCTATATCAGTAATAGAGGAATAACAAGCAAGTATACCTGCCAAGTTCATAGCTCCATTCAGCATGCTGTTTGAGTTGTCTGAATTTGAGGCTCCATTTCCAACTTGCAAAGCTCCCAGCAGATTGAGTAGTTGTTCAAATTAATCTTTGGACAGGTTCAATGGCATTTGTCTCCTTACTTCAGGTTCCTCTTTAGATTGAACTCTATTCATATTAGGGACACACACATTTGCTGCAGAACCTGTGCCTTTTCCCTTTTGGAACTTTGGATTTGGATTGGATGGGTATCCATGAAGCTTGTAACATTTATCCTTCGTGTGTCCTGATTTCTTACAGTAGTCACAAAACAAAGAAGACCTGCTAGTACTAGAATTGCCTCTAAACCCAGCATTATTGTTTGTATTCCCAGAACTGGTTCCACCTCCTCTAGATGAACTGTAGTTTGTCCTAAATCCCTTGTATCCTGCACTGTTGTTGGTCCGTCCATAGGCATTGAGAGAGGTAGAATCCAAGGCTGTATGATTATGAGGCTTCACCTCCCTTTGTTTTTCCTCTTGGGATAATAAGGCAAAAACTTGAGCCATGCTTGGAAGTGTATTCATCATGAGAATGTTGCCTCTGACAGTCGTATATATCTCATTTAATCCCATTAGAAAATGTATCAGTCTTCTGTCTTGTTCAGCCTTGTGTAGTTTGCTTTTACCCCCACAAGTGCACTGAGAATTGACATTAATGGTACTCATTTCCTCCCACAGCTTCTTCATTCTTGTGTAATATCCAGTGATGTCTAAAGTGCCTTGGACAAGATCATTAATTTCCTTCTGCAATTTGATACAATTTGCCCCCATTGGTTTGATCGTACCTTTCTTCCAATTCTGCCCAGAGTTCCTTGGCATTGTTCACGTACTGCAAGCTATCACGCAATTCAGGGGACAAGGAATTTAAGATCCAATATGTGACCATGTCATCGCATCTCTCCCACTGCATGAAACTAGGATTAGTAGGAGCAGGTCGCACAATAGCTCCGTTTATAAACCTTGTTTTGCTCTTGACTGAGAGAGCTCTGAGAACAACCCTTCGCCAAGATCGATAACCAGTACCATCGAAAACTGCAGGTAAAAGATATGATCCTGCACTCTCTGAGGGATGCAGGTAAAAAGGACTAGCAAAATCCAATCGTACTGTAGTCGAACTAGAAGTGGAATCAGCTTGAAGATCAGTTTGGATGTCAACAATGGTGTTCGAGTGTTTGTGAAGAAATTCAACCCAGAAAAGTAATTTGTGAAATACTCGAATGAGTAGATCCACCACAATGGAATCGGATAAAGATCCCCAAATCAAAATTGACAGAAAACAGAGAATTCACAACACAATTTCACAATTTCTCAAACAGCTAATCGAAAGTAACATAAAGAGATTCTGGAAGTAAAAAAGAGAAGCTTACGAAGCGACTTTGAACGAGAGAACTACGAGCAATCAACCTCGCTCTGATACCATATCAAAACTAACATCATGAACCAACTCCATTTCCTTGTTAATGGAGGTCAACTTGAACTGGAGAGTAACTGAATGGAGAGAGAAAAAATTGTGTTTCTATTAAATGTGAATTAAAGCTTTAAGAATTACAATGTGACTATATATATACAATCACTGATTATCTAGGTATGGCAGAAATTAACTAACAAACAAACTTGATTCTAACTAACTTTACTGTACATAACCAAGCCTACTGTTCACAACTAACTAATTATACTTTATATTCTCATCAGTCAAAAAAAAAAGGATTGCAAGAAAGATTCAGTAGAAGCTGATTTTGTACGTATCATAAAAATGTATTATATTAACTTGATTTTGTTTAGCACCATTGTTGATTTATTTTTTTGGTTCTTTTAATTAAATAATACACCGACAAAATTTGAGGATATTATTACAAAAAAATCAATATAATGACACTCATCAACCTTTTTGTGTTTTTTTCTTTTATGGTGTGCAGTTATTTTGTTCTTATACTCTTTCTTTAGGAATGGAATGTTACAAGTGTCTTACAAGAGTATATGTATTTCTCCGAAAACAAATTTAAAAACTAATTTCTTTTGGTGAAAGATTTATCTCATGGAATCATATTTGAATTTGATATGTATTCGTGTAACAGTAAAGAGACTTCCAAACAAAATGCTATACTAACATAAAAGACGCTTTGATAATCTTGCTGACAACTATATGTAGTCTTTTTACCTGGTAAGTTCTATTGTCTCTTTTCACTCTTCTGTGTGTGAATCTCAAGCATTGTATTTCAGGTTCCTCACAGTTTTTTATGTTTCTAATTTAGGAGAATGACAATGTCTTAGTCAATTAACCAATCGTTGCAATTGTTAGTTTTCATTTTATTTTTTCAAAACATTTTCTCATTGTTGTAGTGAAAAATAATTTATGTTCAAAGTGAAGAAAGTAAAAAACAATTTTTTCCTTGATTGAATGACAGTTTCTTCAAGTCGTACAAATAACATGTATTTTGCTTGTATTCGTGTCATGTCATCAACTTAGTAGACCTGTTGTTTTATGTTAGAAGAAAGACATATCAACTCTAAAGATAAAATGAAGGAAATGTGCAGATGAGAAACCAGAAGACTTTTTGTTTCAAAACTTTCAAGACACGACCTATGAATTTTATGACCTTGCTCTTGACAACTTCTGTTTTAAAACATTGTTGGTGTGTTCTTATTAATATTTCTGTTCCAGTGTAATCTCCATGTATAGGTGACAAAACCAACATCTTATTTTAGGTACCCTTTCATCTTTAAAGGCAAATGGAACAAAAGTTAGACAATTCAACAATAACAACATATTCATGTAATTTCACATATGTGGTCTGAGAAGGGTTGAATGGACACAAACTTTACTCCTACCTCATGGAAGTAGGGAGGCTACTTCAGAAAGACCATTACCTCAAGTGACGCATATAAAAGCAGTTTTAAAATAAAATGTTTAATAATTGTTAGATTGTTTAGTGATGGAAATTCCATGTTGAATCTTTAACATGCCATTTGATTGTGAATAAGCTCAAAATTATCCCTCAAGTATAACATTTACGGGATAAAAATTAATATATTCTCCACCAAATAACGTTTCAAAGTTTGTATATTGCGCTCTGGAACTTAGGTTTGGGTATTTTCCACTTTCCATTGATTTAAGTCTAAGAATATTAAAATCTATTTGAAGAAAAATATGCAATACTTGAGAGATACTAGCCTATTTTGATTGGAAATAAAAGAAAAAGACAACAATAATGAGTAAACAACGCAACTCATCATGTATTGCACTTTAATTGCAGTCCCATGATTTGTTTCTTCTTGGACACATGTCTACCTTTTTTTTTTGTTTTCAAGTCTTATTTTTGTTTGCTCTGATTAGTTCTTACAAGTTCATGCTCGGTGTTCTCTTCAATTCTTTGAGATTTATAGTAATTAAAAGTAATCACAATTTGGTATGTGGACCTTAGTTTCCTAATCTTTTGAATATAGTTTATAGCTAAGGATTTCTAAGTGGATTGTGGACACATAGTATTTGATGTTATGTCTGAGTCATTTTATATGGAGTACTTGATTGTTTCTTTCCTTCTTGTGTTGCAGCGAGGAAATTGGTGCATCATGTTGGCTGTTATGTCTTCCACATGTTAAAGGTATGAATGTAATTGAATTTTTCGACAGACAAAGTATCTTTTTCCTTTCTTTCTTTGTAATTCCAGTGGATTTCTCCCTGCTATTGTTCTTGCTCTCGAGTCTCAGGGATGTTTGCGTTTTTGTTGCTGCGTGTTCAAGCTCTAGATATGTTTTTCCAATTAATTTTTCTCATACCTCCTATTTTTATTCATTTTTTCCCTCTTTCGGGGCTGCTTCTCAATTACTTTCCCGTTTCTTAATTTCGCAATTCACTGACATTTGTGGGTTAAATCTATGAATATAATTGGAAGTGATAACGGCAAAGTAATAGGTGATGATAGTAATTTCATTTGTTTTGTATTCTTTTTTTCCGACGCATCACCTCTTCGATTTTTTTTCCTTTGAATGTATATAACTATTCTTTGTGTTGGACATATTGACTTTGTCTAATGATTTACCTGTATGCCACCATTATCGGAACAAATGTTGCGTGATAACATTTTAAATTAGGTTTTTTTAATAGTAGTATTTGGATGAATGCCTATTCAATGTCACTCTTCCTCAATACTATAAGCATAAAAGTTAAATGAAATAAAAAAAAAAGGATTAAAAACTAAATAAAATCAAGTGATACTTCTAATAAAGTGGAACAATGTCACATTGGACAAGAAAATAGTAGGTCTAGAAATAAATAGAATAAGAGTAAGAAATGGTAGTTTACTCATAAAGTGGTTATGGAGATATATTTATTGTGAAAGAAGAGGCACTTTAGAGAAGGGTGATTACAAAAGTATGAGGTAAAAAAGGTGAATGGTGCATAAATAAGTTCTGGAGCAATATGAAATGATGTATGGAAAGCATATAAGAAGAATGTGGATCTTTTTGAAATAATGTACGCTTTGTTTCAGATGATGGAAGCAAGATACTATTCTGGCACGACAACAGATGAGGTCACCTACTTTTATTTTGAGTTCTTATGCATTTAAATCCTTTGTGACTCAAAGACGTTTGATATATGTGGTAATTAATACTTTTGGATCCTTGCTCGCTTTTATAATTATACCTCGACTTAGCTAATGTGGCAGAAAACAATCAAGGTCTAGCAGACTATGGGAAGAGTTGATTTCAGATTCTCTAAATTTTCAAGTCGTTCAGGTACAATTTCACATACTTTTTTCAGGTTCTTCAAATTTTGGCCCTTTTTTGTTCAAAAAGAACCATAGTGTGCTGTTTAATGTACTGATAATAGTTAGTGACAAATTATGCTGTTGTATATTGTATTTAGTGCATATTGGATTTGATCACTTTTGTTAAGTCTTGGTGAAAAATAGGTTTAAGTAAACATTTATGTAGATGTGCTAAGGTGAGGAATTGCAATCAGCTGCTTCCTCAGATGCCAACTAGAAGAGAGATATGTGGTGCGTAAATAAAATATAAAGAAAAAAGGCAAGTGCGACATTTTATTGTTGTTAGCATTGGTAGCCAAATACATGTGAACCTGAGAAGAAAATGTCAAGTATGTGAGGACTATGAGATAAAAGCACATTCTTATGTTTCTTAAAGCTAAAAGAAAAAAACACTTGTTGATTTATAGGTTTCAAGACGAGCAAACTCAAAGCCCTGTTCCTATTCTTACTGTTGGCAAATGTCTATTAAAGTGTGTAACATCATAACCATGAAGAATAAGAGAAATGCACTATATTGTTCATTTATGCTATTCTTACATCTAGATTGAAAAAATTATGCTACTTCTATCTGACTGTACTTTTCATTTCAAGGTACAGTAACAATATGAGTTAGAAGGAGATGATCTACGTGGAAATAACAGACAACCGATTGAGTTCAATTCTCAAGTTAGCTATGTCTAAGATCTAAGTATTAGATAAGCAATTTTGTTAGTCATTATTGGTGTTATCTTATTTTTCATGTATGGAAGCCTAATTGCCTTAAGAATAACACCAGTATCTATAGTTATGTTGTCATAGGTTCAGACAAACATTTCTCTCCTTAATTGAGGGTTGGAGTAAGTACTTTGGCTAATTGTTACAACTTAAATCTTATTTGTCATTTTTAGCCCCATAGGTTGTAGTTAAATTCACCTTTACAAAGCACGGTAGCTAATGCTGTGACCTTTCATTGACTGTACTTTATTTAATCTATTGTGGCATCTATCATTGATCAACTTTTGCACAAAATCGACTTTTCCTTGCGTCAATCATATCAACATGTGCAATTTTAGCTTAATTGTTTTTTGATGTGCTACTTTTGAACAGTTTCTTTATTGTTCGCTGCTATCCTTCGTCATCAAATGATTATGCACAACATTCACAACTTGAAAATATAAAATGTTGGGCCCGTGCTAGCACGGGCCATGCCTATCTAGTATACAAATATGTCATTCTTTTGGGGACTGGCTAAAAAGAAAAATAAGTCATATAAATTGGGACAGAGGGAGTATTCAATTTATGTCGTAAATATTTTTTCTTAATAAACGTGCATTGCCTCAACAATTGAGTTATTTTGAAATAGATGGAGTAATTTATAAAGATTTTCAACTTCACTTTTTGTCTTCAAAATTTGAATAGAATATGTACTTATATTTTTCTAAGCCCCTTGAGAAGCATCAGTCTTGATGAATGCAGGCCATAGACAAAAATACCAAATTATTTCTTTTCAGAAGAAGGGAATGAATAAACATACAATATAGTGAATGGATTAAATATGAAGCATCTATGTCCACAAAAAAGATGCCATTAAAATAATACATATAAAAAGAAAAAGCCGCCACTAATAGAATTGTAACACCTCGGACTCGAGAAGATAGAAAAAGATGCAGCTTTCCTGGACCTGGTGCTAGGACTAACGGAAGCTACCAACAGACCGTGTGTCAGACCACGGATTGTAGGTGGGGTCCCGTCGTTGGGGTCCAGGATTTAGTGGTCTCTGATCCCACCCACGGCCGACCAGTACGGTCCGTGGTTGGACTTCAAACGATCATATCTTTTAGCACAAAATGAATTAGGAATAATTGAATCCTATTTCCAACGCCACCGAGTTTGCTAAAATCCAAGCTCGGAGTAAAACGTTATGCTTGTTTTAGTGAAGCCCTATCGAGTAGACAACAAACCACGACCCAGTTGACGGGAAGTGGTTCAAACAACGGCCCGTCAGTCCCCTCGTGAGTGGCACTTCGTCAGCTTTAAGTTAGGGTCATTTTTGTCTTTTCCCCTATGTTTTGGGCACTTAAACTACATCGTTTAATGCCTAAACTATGTTGTTTTACTCGGTCTAATCCTAATACCTAGAACCCTTATTCTCCAATAATCACCCAACTTAGAGCGAAAAGAAGAGAAAGAGGCGACCAACTCTTCCAAGAACAAGCAGAAGCATTCTTCGAAGTTCAGCCCCGAAATCCAAAGGATTTCTCTGTAGATATCGTCACCAGGTATGTGAAATTTCACTAGTGGGTTCCTTTCACCCATTAGGTCCCTAGAATTCAGTTCGTTCTTCAGATTCTGATGAACTGTTCAGACTTAGGGTTTCTACATTTTCAAGATTTATTGTGATTATGATTCCCTTGATCTGAATAACTTGTTTCTTGATAATTTAGTATAATTTCATGCATAGTACTTAGAACCTTAGCTTGTGTAAATTTATCCTAGTTCATGAATTATATTTGTTGGGCCAGTCAGACAGAAATTCATGCTTCAGATTTCGAATGTTATATTCTCAGTATATAAATATTGCGTTCTTAGTTAGCATGTCAGTTTTGAGATATTCAGTATCTAGTGCATTTTAGCTTCATGAATATTCAAATGGGAGTAGACTTAGCACATAGTTGGACTAGGGTTCATCGTACCCTCAAAGTACCATAACTACGTGCCCGCGTAGGTTTATAAGTCCCCTCAGTTGGGCATAAGATTTAGTGATCACACCATATTCATGCCTCTATACCCCTGGCAAGGTATATTGGGTCTCTCGATGGGGCGTATGCATCAGACTCCACATTTAGCTCATGTGATCCTTGTCGGTTAATAGTAACTCCCACAGTCAGACTCTTAGTGCATTGGCTAGGTTTTCAACATTTACATCAATATACAGTTCAACATGTTACCTTCATGATTAGTACTTTGTCATTACATTCAGTTCAGTTTTCAGTTATACTTCAGTACATATCTATATCCTTGTTCAAATTATATCATTGCTCAGTTATACTTTGTTCAGCTTAGCATATCTATATCCTGCATGCTCGGTACTGACACATACTTTGCGCTACATCATTTCATGATATAGGTTCAAGCACTCAACATCCAGATCACGCTTAGTTCAATTCACAGTTTGACTTCAGCAGCTTCAGTGGTGAGTCCTCATACTTCGAAGACAATAGACATACTTTCTATTACAGTCTTTACTTTCAGTTTTTAGTTTTGTTAGAGTTAGTTGGGGGCATGTCCCAGCAACTCAACTCAGTTAGAGGCTTTTCAGACATAGTAGCAGATTCAGTTCGAGATGTTAAGTGTTGTTTCACTCTTCACTAAAACTCTTATGTTATGTCATATTACTATTGAGACTAGTTGGGTTTTTCCCCATTTTAGATATCCATTGATTTAGCTTCCGCATAGTATATGTTTACTTAGTTATTTTCAGCATGCTTGGTATATGCCAGACTCAGGGTTAGCCTGGGGTCACTCATGATCCTAGGTCCCGTGTTATGTCTAGGGGGTAGCCTCGGGGCGTGACAAAAATGGATTTATATCAAAGGTTATAATTGTAGAAAACACACAATTAGAGAGAAGGGAGGATATTATTTCTTGATAATAATTGTGTACAATACGTATGCTACTTATACAATTACATATGGCCACAAGTAGAGTCCTAGTACAACTACAAATCTAAGGATATACATTAGAATAAGAATGAGATTACAGTTAGGATACACGGTATACTACTCCTATTCTAACTCTATTTCGCAACACTTCCCTCAAGCTAGTGAGAGGTGGAACATTCACTCCTAGATTTCTTCGAAAATTTGTGAACTCCTATTTTGTCAATGCCTTGGTATGAATGTCAGTTAATTGGTCTTTTGGTCGAACAAAGCTTGTGACAATATGTCCTCTGGCTACCTTTTCCTTAACAAAGTGATAATCAATTTCCACATGCTTAGCTCTAGCATGTAAGAATGGATTTACAATCATGTATAATGCACTGATGTTGTCGCAGAACACTGTAGGAGTTGTCTTCAAGTAAACTCCAATGTCTCTTAGGATGTAGGTGATCCAGGTGATTTCAGCTGCAGTAGAGGCAAGTGCCCCGTATGCTACCTCAGCACTCGACCTTGACATTGTGTGTTGCTTCTTAGAGGCCCAAGCTATGCAGTTTGAACCTAAGTAAATTGTGTATCCTGTAGTTGACCTTCTTTTTGTTGCACAACCTCGCCAATCTGCATCTTAAAACCCATATAATCTGAGAGGTGATCCTGCAAGAAGTCTCAGGCCATATTGTGAAGTACCCTTCACATATCTAAGAATTCTTTTCACAACCTGAAGATGCTCACTGCTTGGAGTTCGCATAAACTGACTAACCAAATTGACCGCATGTGATATGTCAGGATTGGTTAGAGTGATATATTGGAGACTTCCTACAATGTTCCGCTACGTAGAAACATCAATTGGATTTCTTGTGATCTGTTGTAAACCATTTTCTATGCCAATGGTGTACTGACTGCTTTAGCAAGAACCATGCCAGTCTTCATAAGTAGCTCAACAACATACTTCCCTCGATTAAAATGAATATCATCCTTGAAGTACCTTACCTCAACTCCTAGGAAGAAATGTCATGGTCTAAGTTCCTTAATGGAAAACTCCATTCCAAGCCCTGTGATTATATTTGCAATGAGCTCACAAGAGCTACCAGTGATTATTATATTATCCACATAAAACAGAAGCATAATTGTCTCTCTATCACACTGAAGTATGAACAATGAGGAATCTGCCTTACTACACTTAAACCCAAGGTGAAGTAGATGGAGACTGAACCTATAAAACCAGGCCCTTGATGCCTTTTTAAGATCATACAATGCTTTCTTGAGTAGGCAAATATATTTTGGATATTGTTCATAAATAAAGCCGAGAGGTTGGCTCATGAACACTTCCTCCTGAAGATGTCCATACAAAAAATCATTTTTGACATCTAATTGTGTAATAGGCCATTGTACTCTTATAGTGGTAGCCTTGACTTATGGAGTGAAGGTCTCTTCAAAGTCAATTCCTTCAAGTTGTGAATATCCCTTTGCCACTAGCTGGCTTTTTACTCATCTATAGTACTATCTAACTTTAATTTGGTCTTAAGCACCTATTTGGAGCCAAATACATTCATACCTGCAGTTCTTGGTATCAAGGTCCATGTCTGATTTTTGTGCAAAGCTTCAACTTCTTCTTGCATTGCTTCATACCAATGTGGACTTGCTTGTGCCTGTTTCACAGTGGTAGGTTCCATGCTCAATTTTTCTGCCGCTAGTGAGGTGTGATTTATGGGCATTTTCTTAGCTTTATGCCTTGTGACAATGTGTTGTCCCTCTACGTGTCTTCTGCACCTTCATTTTCATTTACAGAAGCTTTCATAGGATCAATATGCTTAGTGTTAAGCCAATTTGAGAAGTCAACTTCTAGTTGTACATTGGGCACTTGCGCTTTATTGGTTCCATCTACACTTGTATTTGCAGGAGTCGAATTTGTTGACTTATCAATACTTTGATAATCTTCTAACAGAACTTCCACGTCTTGAACATCACTGTTGGTATGGTTGTCTACACTATCATACTTTTAACAAGGCTCAGGTTGAACATGAGTGTCTACCACTGTTATAGTTGCTGGTGCAATGGTATTATTCAACACTTCACCTGAAGTGATAATTTCACTTGAACTGGTATCTAGATCCTGCAAATGGAGAAAAATTCAAGGAAAGTGGCAAGATGTGGTGAGACATTAATATTACGCTTATTAGTCTGCACATAGGGCAATAAGAGCTCATAAAATATGACATGCCTAGACACATACACCCTCCTGGTCTGTGGGTGGTAACACTTATATCCTTTGGGTAGGCTACTATAGCCAATAAATACACAACGATATGTATTTAGTGAGAACTTAGTCTTTCCCTTTGGTAAGGATAACATCTGCAACCAAAGTCTTTCAGGCTATTATAATCAGGAGAGGCACCAAAAAGTTTCACAAACGGATCCCATTCTTTAGAACTGAGAAAGGCATTCTATTTATTAGAGACACGGCAGTTAGACATGCTTCAACCCATAAGAATCGAGGCAGCTTAGCATGAAATAACAAGGTCAGACTAGTTTCCATAATGTGTCTATGTTTTCTCTTGGAAACTCCATTTAGCTCAGGAGTGTGAGGACAAGATATTTTCCTAATGATGCCACAGTTCTCCAAATGCTTGACAAACTCAGTTTGGATAAATTCACCACCTCCATCACACTGGAAAATATTAGTAGTTTTTGAAAATGATCTTTCTCCCATTTGTTGAAACTTGAGAAAGACTACAAATAATTCAAATTTCTTCTTCAAAGGATAAAGACAAGTATATCTAGCATTATCATCCACAAAGATCACATAGTATTTCATATGGTTGGAAGACTCAACAAGTGTTGGTCCCCAAAGATCACAATGTATTTTGTGTAAAGGAATCTGCTCAATTTTATTTCTTAACTCAAAAGAAAGTTTACAACTTTTCCCTCATTGACAACTAGTACAGATATACCAGACACCTTATTCCAACTCCTAACATCAATGCATATATTGCTACTCAAAAAATTTAAAGATTTCAAACTAAGATGTCCTAATATAGAGCGCCAAATACTCTCCGACTTCTTCTAATCTTGTGTTGCTTTTAAGGTAAATAGATTGTTGTCTTCCAGTTGGTAGAGTCCTCCTGCATTAGAGCCCTTGACCAGTTCCTGACTTCTTGTCCTTGATAAGAAAACCAAATTCATCAAACTCAAAAGTTCTAGAATTGTCTTTTCCAAGTTTACTAACTGAGAGAAAATATTTGTGATTTTAGGAACTACCAGTATATCTTTAACTTTCAAACCTGACTTGTTGAAATTTCCCACATGTATAATTGCTAATTGCGAACCATTCCCTACAATTATTTTGTCTGTCCCATTATAGATTTGAAGATCAAATATATTAGCTGATTAGTTTCACCAAAACCCACATACATTGCACCATCTTAACTTATCGTATTCTGCATGTTCATAGCATATAGGGCCCGCGGAAGATCATCTTCAGCTTGATAGGAGTAATCCCACATGTAGAAGCACTTCAGTCTGACTATTTCTACCACATATTTGACATAAAGTAGGTGTGGATTTTCCTTTCTCAGTGTTTGTAGTCTGCATGTTCCGACTATTTTGATTACTATTTGATTGTCCAGCACCCTTGAACCCCCTTCCTCTTGAGTTAAAACTAAATTTACCTCTGATTGTAACTCCCTCGACCTCTACCTCTTTGTGAAGAAAAGGTCATATTATAGTCTTTTTGGGGCACCTCTTCCTCTCTCATGTCAAAACCTCTAAGAGCATTGACAAATTAATTGAAGGTAGGATAGAGAGGCTTTCCCAACATAACAATCCTAAATGTCTTGTACTTTGGATCTAGTCCTCGAAAGTTAATGATTTTGTTGTCTTCATCAACTGACTTGCGTATGGTAGCAAGTCCATCACATATGCCTTTGAATTCTTTCAAGTACTCATCAAGTTTCTGGTTTCCTAATTTAATTATTTGTTTCCTAAGTTGAAACTCTTTATCCTTTGTTGCTTGAAGGTAGGATTCCTCCAAGCACTTCCACATCTCCTTAGTTGTTGAGCAGCCATCAATGATATACATGCTCTCTTCAGTCATAGTTCCTGAGATCCAGGTTCTTAGCTGAACATCTTGCTCATCCCAATTGGTGTCAGAAGCTTTCTCTTGTCCATCAACTGCCTTTCCATTGTTATCTTTGGCTGGAGTTTCAACTTCATCAGGTTTCCTTTCTTGGACCAACTTAGTCACCTTTATTACTTGCATTAGTTGTAGAATCTGTGTTCTCCATATAGGGTAATTGGTAGGTTTATGTTTGATAGGACACGCAACCATAAGATGGTGCAATGAAGAAGCTGAGAGGGATAAAGAGGCTGACAGTAAAGAGGAAGCCATTGGTTCTTGAATAAGTTTGATGCAGTGTAGGTTTGTGTGTGTTAATGCTCTGATACCATGTAGAAAACACACAACCAAGGAGAAGGGAGGATATTATTTCTTGATAATAATTGTGTACAATATGTATGCACCCTATGAATTGAGTTATAAATCTTGAGAAGCTTTTTAAATCCAACACTTGAGTCTTAAACCGAGTTTTTGAGAAAGTAAATATTAGTTTTGAGAAAAAGAGTTTCTAAAACATGATTATGACAATCGAGTATGCCATCAATGTTTAAGCAGTATGGTATATAGTTATACCATTAATGTTTATGCAGTATGACTTCTCGAGTCATCAATGATCATAACACAACGGATGCTCAACTTTCACTTGTTGACAATTAGAACACGTAGTCATAAATTCCGCAATATCATTCTTCATTCCATTCCACCAATAGACCAGTCGTAAATCACGGTACATCTTGGTGGCTTCCGGGTGAATGGAATACCGCGAACTATGGGCTTCTGTCAAGATTTGTTCCCTCAAATAATCAACATTTCAAACACACAAACGACCTTTATATCTAAGGACACCATCTCCCCTTTGGAAGAAAGCCTCAACGGATTTCTTAAGCACCGCTTCTTTTAACTCAACGAAAATTGGATCAAGACCTTGCTTAACTTTCACATTCGCCACAAAAGACGATTCAGAACCATAGTGAACCATCACACCACCCTTGGTGGATCTCACTAACTGAACACCAATCGGGCCAATCTATGAACATCTCGAACCAACTCTTTCTTTTCTTCTTCAATATGAGCAACACTACCCATAGATAACCGACTAAGAGCATCCACCAACACATTTTCCTTTAAGGGGTGATAAAGAACACTCATGTCATAATCTTTCAATAACTCAAGCCAACTTGTGAAGATTTAGATCCTTCTGATTAAACACATATTGCAAACTCTTGTGGTCAGTAAACACATCTACATGAACTCCATACAGATAATGCCTTCATATCTTTAAGGCAAATAGGACCGTCGCTAGTTCGAGGCCGTGGGTCGGATAATTCTTCTCATGAATCTTAAGTTGGCTTGAGGCATAAGCATTAACTTTCCCATTCTGCATAAGCACACACCCTACCCCAATTCTCGAGGCATCACAATAAACAACAAAACCATTGGTCCATTCTGGTAAAATCAACACTGGAGCGGAAGTAAGTCTATCTTTCAATTATTGAAAACTCTTTTCACACGCTTCAAACCATATGAACTTAGCCTTTTTTTTAGTCAAAGCCGTCAAAGGAGAAGCAATTAAAGAGAATACCTCAACAAACCTTCTATAGTAACCGGCCAAACCCAAGAAATTTCTAATATCCGAAGGGGTTAGAGGTCTAGGACAACTCTTGACCGCATTCGTCTTCTTAGGATCTACCTCAAACCCCTTCCTTGAAACAATATGACCAAGAAAAGCTACGAATCTTAGCCAAAACTCACATTTGCTAAACTTTGCAAAATGTTTTTGGTCCTTGAGAATTTGCAATACAATCCTCAAATGATCAATATGCTCATTATCACTTCTCGAATAGATCAATATATCATCAATGAATACAATCACAAACATGTCAAGGTATTGTCTAAACACCCTATTCATCAAATCCATAAATGTCGTCGGAGCATTAGTCAACCCGAACGACATTACCAAAAACTCATAATGATCATATAGAGTTCGAAAAGCCATTTTCAGAATATCATTCTCTTCCGCCCTCAGTTGGTAATAACCCGATCGAAGATCAATCTTAGAGAAATAACTTGCTCCGTGAAGTTGGTCAATTAAATCATCTATCCTTGGAAGAGCATATTTATTCTTAATGGTCACCTTGTTCAACTGACGATAGTCAATACACATATGAAGATAATCACTTTTCTTTCTAACAAACAAAACTGGACCACCCCATGGAGAGATACCCGGTCGAATGAAACCCTTATCCAACAAATGCTTCAGTTGGTCTTTTAACTCCTTATTTTCTCCCGGAGCCATATGGTAAGGAGGAATATAAATAGGTTACGTATCTGGGAGAAGGTCAATACCGAAGTCTATTTCCCTTTCTGGAGGAATACCAGGTAAATCATCTGGAAACACTTCCAGAAACTCATTAACAATGGGGACTGACTCTAGAGTAGGGGTTTCGGAATCCACATCCCTCACCCTAACTAGATGGTAAATGCAACCCTTAGAAATCATCTTTCTAGCTTTAAGATAAGAGACAAAATAACCCTTAGGCATAGAATTTCCCCCTTTCAACTCTAGGACAGGCTCATTCGGAAACTGAAACTTAACTACACGAGTTCTACAATCCATAGAAGCATAACATGAGTGAAGCCAATCCATACCAAGAATAACATCAAAATCTAGCATATCAAGCTCTACCAAGTCAACAAGAGTAACTTTATGGGACAAGGAAATGGGACACTTTCTATAAACCCTCTTAGCCATAATAGAATCACCAACAAGAGTAGAGACATAAAAAGGATTTAACAGCACATCTGGAAGAACATCAAACCTCACAGCCACATATGGCGTCACAAAAGACAAGGTAGCACCGGGATCAAGTAAAGCATAAACATCAAGTTGGAAAACTTGATACATACCGATAACCACATCGGGAGGACCCTCTTGTTCACCACGAGTCTGAAGTCATTGAATCAGTTTTAATTAGGAGCATTGGGACCCAAACCACTAGGAAGAGCTTGCTTTCCCTCTCTTCCTTTAACCATAACCATCGGGCAATCCCTCATTTTATGACCACTTTTACCACAACTAAAGCAACCATATGTGTCGACTAGGCATTTACCCTCGTGCTTGTTTCCACACCTAGTACAAGTTGACATGGGAAATGAAAATTCACTACCATTCCCTCATTGAGGCTTAGGGTTAGACACCCTATCTTTGTTGAACTTAGGAGGAGCATTGGACGAACCTTGACCGAAAAACCTCTATCGAAATCTAGGACGACTATGTCCATCGGACCTTGCATGAGAGAAATTACCATCACCGGTTTTAACCCTTTTTGCCTCCCTAGACTTTTCCTTAAGTTTTTCCTCTTCGATCTGTTGTGCATGAACTATGAGACGAGATATATCCATGTCATTAATGAGCATGGCGGTAGGACACTCTTTAACCACCATTTTGGAGACACCCAAAATGAACTTACTCATTATTGCCCTTGAATCGACAACCATTGTTGAAGCATACTTAGACAATTGTGTGAACTTTAGAGCATATTCAGTCACACTCATACTTCCTTGTCGGAAGTTAATGAACTCAAGCACCTTGGATTTACTCATCTCAAGGGGAAATAACCTATCAATAAAAGCGACCTTAAACTTCTCCCAATCGATAGAACCCGCATTTTCCGATCTCCCTTCTTTCCATTGGTTTTACCAAATTTGAGCCACACCTTTTAGTTGATAAGCGGCCAACTCCACCAATGGCCCGTTGGTTTGGGTCGTGGTTCCAACTGCTCGAACCCTTTTTTGGTGCCCTTACACGGACCACACCTACGGTCCGTGTTCCCATCTATGGGTCGTGGCTGGCCCTCGTAGTTGGCACTTGAAATTTCCCAAAATTTGCTTCATTTTCCTTTTTCAAATACGAGGCGTTACATGGAGCTAACTACGCTGATCGAATTTTCATCTTAGCGCGTTTAACAAGATTGTTACAGTAGTAAAACTTTGGCCAATAAGTTAAAGCTAAAATATCTAAGAGCACAAACTTAAAATTAAAGCCTCGAAACCCATACAAACCACACTACTAGACCAAAAAAGACTTCCCGAAATTGACATATCCTCATTCAACATCAGACTTTCTAGATGTTGACTAAAGTCAACTCTCCTTTATTTCAAAAGTCTCCAAAAGGGAAAAATTAGCTCAAAGCACTCTCAAACACGTTAGGAAATGTGCCACCAAAGGAAACACCACACAAGAGCTACAATGAAGCTATGTGAAGGGGGGAAATAGTTAAAGTATGCAAAAATATAGAAATAACCTCGAAGTCATTAAATTCCTTTTCTATCTCTGAATTCTAGTTTGATGACCAATGATTTACCGAATCTTCAATTGCAAAAGCTTACCTCTTAAAAGTGTAGAAATAAGTGAAATAGAAAATCAAAGAACAAAAAAAAAAGAAAAGGTTGTAAGTATGGAGAAGAAAAAGAAAAGGCTGACGGCGTATGAATGTCATTCTGTGGGATTGAGGAGAAGGAGGCCCAAGTTAGATGTAAGAAAGCCATAAGTATCTGAAGTAACACGTCTTTTCATGAAACAATATTTTTCTTTCAATGAAATGACTATTCATTTTTTAAAAAAAATTTTCCATCCGATGTTCTTTTCGTACTTTCTAAATGTTTCTCTCATGAAACAATATTTTTTATAAAAACTTTTTTTTGCATGAAACAATGTTTTTCTTTTAAAATAATTTTTCATGAAACAATGTTCTTTTTAACATAAGATTATATATCTCTTTATTTTATTTGATGTTGTTTCCTTAAATTCTATATGTTTCTTTTTCGTGTAATAGCTTGTTGGTTCTGGATATGGGATATGTGTTTGACTTACCTACTGGTTTTGTTAGTAGGTGTTATCATGACCTAGGATTTGAGGCCGTGACAATTATTAGACTTTAACTTGGGATGGAAGGGGGGGGGGGGGGAGATTTTAGCTGGAAAAATATAGTAAAAATCATAGAGTAGAGAATAAAGAAATAGAGATATAGAGATGAGTGAGAAGTTTTAGACAAGAAAAGAAATAATGATAATCTTAAGAGAAAATAATGAAAGAACTATGAATTTCTAATTATGGAGTGGTTTTAAGGAAAATGAAGAATTACAAAAAAAGAGTGAATTACGGAAAATAATAGAAAATTTGGCAGAGAAGCAAATATATGTATGAAAATAATTTTAGAAACAGAAAAAAAGAGACAAAAAAGAAAAGAAAGAACCCTATTTTAAAACAGTTGATAAATAATAAAGGAGCAAAAAAACAATAAACTAATAATTTTTTCCTTTTAAAGGAAATAGAGAAAAAAAGAATAATAAAATAATAATTTTTTCCTTTAAAAGGAAATAGAGAAAGAAAAATCAAGAAAAAAAGCATTTCATGTAGTCTATATGTTGTCATACTCTGTCAATTCTTTTTCAAAATAAACCTTTTTGAATCAACACACAAAAACAAATATTGTAGCCCAAACCCTAAATCTATTTTCTTGTCATAAGCCACACTTTCTCTCCCCCCTCTATCTCTTGCAATTTGCATGCTAATTAGCAACTTTGATCATCCAATACGTTCAGATTTTTCCATTTTTTTAGGAAAATATAGTCGTTTTCGCTACCCCTTCTTACATGTGCCTCTCCCGAGAGATGACTCTTTCATTTCATGCTCCAAGGCACATCAAATCTTCAAGTACAAAGAGGATTTTACACTCACAAAAATACCACTCTCTTTCATAAGCATATCATCTCACAAAGCATTTTTATTCCCCTCTCTATCTCGCTTAACATTGTTTGAAGAACGAGTGTAGATTTGAAACCTATGATGGTGAACAATTCACTACGCCACAAGAGGTAAATCCTACTCCACTTTGTCTATTCTCTATTGAACTACATTATTTTTGAAATCAGTGCTTTAGATCTTTATGTTGTTTGTGATTTCATTACATTTGTTTTATGGATCTTAGGTATAATGATATATAATAGATATGTTATTTTCTCTATAAAAAAATGGCAATAATAGAATTCATACATGCTCATGACTTTAGATTAATCTTTGTACTTACAGTGAGTTAATACATACACATCACACAAATGCTCCTATTATTGTTGCTTTCCATGCTTTGCTTACTGTTAGGATTTTGATTATTTTTTATTCAAATTACCCTTTTATTTTTACATGAACACCAGAGTCGAAGAATCCCAATATAAGACCTAAGGTCACCGCAAGACATAAAATATGCATATACATCCTCATTTCTATCTTTTGCTCCTTGAAAACTCACACGAACATAAATGAACGGAGGGAGGAGCACCAAATATTCCATTCTCTATCTTGGTAACAACTTGTGTATCTCCTTTTTAATCTACTTTTGGGTACTTATCTATTATGTACTTTTGTTACTGATTTTGTATGACATTTTACATTTGATTGTAATAGTTATAATTAATTATCACAGGTAGCTTATAGTTCATTAAGTCCATCACATGAAAGAGTCTTAGCACAATATTTTGGTGCTTAAGACCTACCTCATATATACTACTAAGCTATATGGAGTCTCCATTACTTAGAATCAATTTTGCATCTATCAAGTAGGACTCCTTAGGATAGGTATAAAGTTGTGAACACATTCCAAAACTGAAGACTATATCTAGTCTACTTGTTTTGATGTATAGTAAAGAGGCAATAATTCATCGATACATTGTCTCAACTACGGATTGACTTGGTTCGTCAATAACTAGTTTTGTAGCCGTCCTAATAGGAGTATCAATGGGCTTGGCACTTTCCAGGTGGACGCTTTTTAGCAGATCACCAATATACTTTTGTTGATTGATCATAGTCTATGTTGATTACTACTTAACATGTAAGCTTAAAAAGAAGTTTATTTCCCCATCTTATTCATTTCAAACTCATCACTTTCCATTAACTTGGTAAATGTTTTGCATGGTAAATTCAATGTAGCTCAAAAGATAGTTTCATTGATATATACTAGAACAATGAGTATATTTCTCCCCCTTGAATTTAGGAAGAGAGTGTTGTTTGGTTATCACAAGGCCACCTTCATCAGTCGACCTATTTTATTATATTTTCATCAAAATTATCATTTGTAACCTGGAATTTTTATGTTAATGCTAAGTTGTTCAACTTGAATGTCCAGAATGTGTGCACATCTAAGCTATATGCAGTCCTACTAGAAACTAATGGGATTGTCATGCCATAAATTTTGTAAATGCATAATCTATTTGAAAATCATTGAGCACATATGGAAGATTAATGACTCCTTTCAATACAACTTCTCCTTATAATGGCATTCTACTTTGAAGTGTTTGTATTCTCATGATAAATTTTATAGTAGCAATCTAAATAGTACATGTATTGTCAGTGTGGAAAAGAGTAGGATTAGATTAAGGAAACACTGTAATGACCCTCTAGGTCATTCCTGTATTATTGGCTTATTTATTACGCTTAGAGCGTTCTTATAGTGACCCAAGTCATTTATTACTTACTAAGAATGATAGAGTTTTTATCGGGTCATTTATTTAGATACTATTCAAGTTTCTTTTTTTTAGAAACTTCAGAAACATAAACGGTTCACTTTTGTCAAAAGTTCAGGAAGACGACCTCAGAATTCAATTCTAACGGTTCCGTCAACTTTGGAATATGGAGTTTTTTTCTAGAGGCACCTTTCATAAGGATCGTGAGGCCTCCGGGCTAATCTCGAACCCCCTTTGTGGAATTTTGGTTAAAATAGAGTTTGTATGTGGGACCTATTTTTTATCAAGATAACCTAAGTTGGAATTTTCAACGTCTCCGCTGATTTCGGAATACAAAATTTTATGGGGTAGCATATTTCATTTGCGTGCACGGGGTTCCAAATGAATCTCGAGCACTCCATCGGTGTTTTTAGTTGATGTACCAGCAACTTGTATTGGTGCCTCTTTCAGCGAAATGGCATGTGTGCTTTTGCAATCATGCAGGGTTGTACTTGAACATTACGATGGTGTGGGCCTCAGTCTTTCATTGAGATGAGCGGTCATGTGGCGTTGACCACCCTTGGTCAACTTGTTCGCGAGTTTTGACTTATGTGATCGCGAAGGTCATTTAAAGGATAGGCCGCTATAGTGACCTCTTTCCTCCACTATTGTGATGTGTATTTATGACATGACATTTGATTAAAAGACCAGATCATGATTCATTTAGGTTCTAACATTTCCTTTTGCAATTGTGAGAGTTGTTAGTGTCTGATTGGGTGATTTAAAGTTTAGTGTGATCAAGAAGGTTGTGGCTACGCATTGCAGTGTTTGGGGATTGCTGGGGAAAGCTTGTTTGTAGTAAAAACTGCTCCAAAGAGGTTGTCAGCCTTCTTGGTTTTGCTTAAATGTTAAATTGTTGCATGTTGGTGTTTGGGTCTGTTTCGTGCCCTGAATAGTCTCATGTTTTAGGATACAAGTTCGGGAAGCTTAAAATGGACCTTTTGATTGAATCAATTTTTAAATTCCTAAGGTGGGTCCCACATTTCCATTTTGACACATTTTTTGGTTTGTCTCCTATTAATGTGATTGGTGTATAAATGACTGTGTTAATATTGGTATTCTATATTTGATAGTGTGGCAACATTCGTAGGCCGTTCTGAATGAAGAGCACTGGAATTGTAAATTTGAAGCACAAGCGATTTTCTTTGAGGTAGGCTATGGCTTCTTGTCCTTAAGATTGAGCTCGAGAATGTAAATACATGTTGATTTGTGTGAATTTGAGTTTCGTATATAGTTGATAATGCTTAGTTAGTTTATATCAAGTTTTAAGCTTTTGTCATGTTTTTTGGGCTACTAGCATGTTGTTTTTTATGTTCACGATTATCCCTTCATTGTGGCATGTGTTGTACATGTTTATTGTTGTGGTTGAAGGCATGTTCGACCTTAGTCTAGGAGTAGACTAGTGTTTGCCCTAGACTTGCATATTTAGGAGTATGTGTTTGCTTCGGATTACATAGCTCCATGTCGATTGATGTAGCAAACTTGGGTTTGATAGAATGAGTCTTAGTTAGGCAGTAGCTCAACTCTAATGGCCATCTATCTATACCTCCCCTTTTCTACGGCCATAGTGATTCTCGAT
The DNA here is from genome assembly GCA_029582605.1 of Solanum gracilifrons. Lineage (NCBI taxonomy): Eukaryota > Viridiplantae > Streptophyta > Magnoliopsida > Solanales > Solanaceae > Solanum > Solanum gracilifrons. The sequence goes on from JAJOOH010002566.1 coordinate 26,708, forward strand.
TAGGATATCAAGAAAGGTTGGAGAGTTTGGGATTGGATTTGGTTTGTGCTTTGAGTTTTTGTATTGATTATCTGGGAGTGGTCATTCTTCCATGGTGGCATTGTGATGTTTATTTGACGTGATATTCTTTAGCAGCTTTATGGTTGAAGATTCAAGTTGTGGGTACACCGCCCTATTGATTTGGCATAAGATCTTCAACAGCCTTATGGTCACAGATTCAGGGTTTGGTTACTCTACTCTTCTATTAGTCCGAAATTCAATGTTTGGACATTTGATTTTTAGTCACAGTCCGTGATTCGGGATAAATATAGAGACTAAAGATTTAGCACTTTAGATGACAATCTATTAATTAAATACATATTAGTAGACAAACACTCCACCTAGTATTATGAATTGGTACTTGGTTGTCTGAATACTTCTATTATCTTTCTAAAAATTCTTTTGATTCTTGATTTTACTAGCACTGAAAGGAAGGAAAAAAAGCACAGCTCTGCTAAAGCAAGCTCATCAACCCAACTGCGAGCCGAAAAATTTCAAGCAAATTTGCATTTTGGGTTTTCTAGTTTTGTGAAATGTATGCTCCATTTCGCGGGGATTTTTGTTGGTAAGTGAAATTTATTCGTGACACAATTAGAGTTTTTTGGGTCCTATATAGTCTAGTTTTTTCTAAAAATATTATGATACAATAGAGTTTTTCAAGGAATTGTTATGATTTCGATTTGTCAAAATATGATGACGTTATTGTTTTGGTGGATGAAAATGAAGAAAAATTTGCTACCAAGTACCTTATTGGTAAGAATGGATTGAGTGGGGTTGGAAAGCATTTTCCATTGCTCACAACCTTCTTGAAAGAGATGCCCTGGACTTCCAACTTTTTCGGACCCTGCAAATTTTAGGTAACACCTTGTAACTGCTTAAATCCTAGTCATTTTGTTAAAGAAAAAGTTACTTTATTCATTTGATTTATCATATATTCACCGATACAGTGAATGAATTTCTTCATTAACTTTGAGATGTATTAGGAACGAAGATATATTTTAACAAGGTGGAAATTGGACAAGATGAGAAAATTGAGAGTGAGATGGATTGATTTGTTAAAAAGTGAAGCAATACGAATAACACAATAACGAAGGAGTCTACGCTTCTCCTCTTCACATACAAGAACAATCACAATCTCGCTTTCCACATCCTATCCTCCACAGGGCCAACTCCAACCTAATTAAATATATCTTCGTTTCTAATACTACCTGTATAGGTCATGCAACAGTTCATTTACACTATTGGTGCATATAAGATCAACCAAATGAAAAAACAACAACTCTTTCTTTAATAAAATAACTTGGATTTAAGCATTTACAAGGTGTTACCTTTAATTCCCAGGGTTGAATCAATTGAAGACCAAGACAACTCTTTCAAAAATATTGTGAGCAATGGAGAAACCTTTTCAACCACCACACAATCCGTTTTTATCAATTAGGTATTTGATGACAAATTCTTCTTCATTTTCATTCACCAAAATAACAGTGTCTTCATGTTTTGACAAATAAGAATAAAAAAACTTTCTTCAAAAACTCTGTTGTATCAAAATATTTATAAGAAAATCTAAACTATATAGTACCAAAATAACTGTAATTCTATCAAGAAGAAACTCACTTCCGG